>JAAOMT010000602.1:1321985-1468259 GCA_016748015.1 Geosiphon pyriformis | reverse complement strand
TAAATTTTTTGGGTAAAATTTGTATTTTAAGTTTTTTTAAATACCATTATTAAAATTAAAATTAAATTTGTTAATTTATTATTTTTTACTACTTTTAAAATTGCAAAATCTTTTATATTATTTAAATTTGCTTCTGTTTTTGCTGTTATAAATTTTTACAATAATTTTTTAACATTTTTTTAATATAATTAAGAATGTTTTTGGTATTTTTTATAAAATTTATAATATTAAAATAAAGTTTATTAGTTTGTAATAATATGTTAATATGTATTTCAAGTTTTTTAATATTGTTAAATATTTTTTTGCTTATTGATTAAATTTAATAATAAAAAATAACATTTGAATTTTTTTATTAATTAAAAACAAATTATTGTTTTTTATAATGTGTTAAAAATCAAGGTATTAAATTTTTTTTAATAATACAGTTTTTAAATTTGATAATTTAATTTTTTAAGCTAATAATTAAACTTGTTTTAAATTTTTTAATAATTATTATTAAAAATTTGTTATTGTAATTTTTAAATTCAAAAAAATACTCAACAATATTATTTTTAAAATTAATATCTTGTAAAAAAGTTGTATTTTTAGTAAATATTTATTTATAAAGATCAATAATATAAAAATTAAGAAAAAAAATAATGTTTAAAAAATAATAAAAATAAAAATTGTTAAATAAAAATTAATTTTGTTTAAATAATACTTTTTTATAATTATAAAAAGGCTTAATTTATATTTTTTAACAAAATAATAGTTTTAATATTTAAATTAAATTAAATTTATTAAAAAAAGATTTTTTATTTAAAATTATAATTTTTTTTTTATTTGCTTAATGAGTGCAGCCCAAAAACAATCTAGTACTATACATCAAAGAAATAATCTAAACTAAATGTTAATCATGTACTCTCTACACATAACTAGTTACTCGGACCCATTAAGGACACACTACACTGAAACAATAGAAAGTGGAAATAACTTCAACCCACAAATTTTTTCAATAATACCATTTAGATTCCTAGAATCTAAAATAAACTCACTAAGAAACAATCTAGTAGATTCAACACTACTTCTAACCTCAGCACCTGACATCTGCCACAAAGCTATAATATGCTTAACAGTGTCTTCACTTAAGAGAAAGGGTTTGGTGGCCTGCATATTATTATAATCTATGCCACCAAAATCAACTTCAGATCTAAGACAAGCAATGTTTTTAGACACACCAACAAAAAGATTGGCAAAATTTTTAGAAGCATATTTTATAAAAAGGAGATCTTTCTCAAACTAAACAGCTTTAACAGCATTATCATCAAAGAGACAAGATACCAAGGCAACTAAAAAGCCAATAGGCTCAACAATAATCTTTACCAAAGCAGCCAAATCCGAAATTTGCTTTTCCAAAGAGTTCAATCTGGACCCAACAGCAGGATTAACAGTAGCCACAAAAAGGGTGGAAGTTACCAAAGGAGGAAATTCAGACATAACAGGGAGGGCAGATACCTTAGCATAAGACAAAAAACCAACAAAATGTGGTTTGAATACCTTGGGAGCTTTAGGAAAGAGAGATAAAGCAACTTCACAGTCTACAGTCAAGTAATCTATTTCTTGAAACCAAAAACAATGCCAACAATTAGAAGTCTCCCACCAGATATAGCACTTTCTAAGTGTACCAGTTTTGGTAACAGCAAGATTCAAATTAGCTTGGGAGCCAAATGTAACTAGAGCAAAGTGAAAATAATGACCAGAATCAGGAGACCAAGGAATAAAACATGTCTGGCCACCAACCTAAGAAATTATATCACTGATTTCAAAGGCAGTACAGCCAAGAGGAAGGTTAACCAACTTGGCCTTAAACCTATCACAAAACAAAATAGTCTTATTTTGATTCACCAAGGGAAGGATCCTAATACTATTCTTGCTCATTAATACTGACCAATAATTCAAAGCAGACATGGCAGAATCCAACTTCTTAAAATAAATCACCACATATTGCCAAATGCCAACAGGCTTCAGTACAACATAAATGACACTACCAAATGCACCGAAAGCTGTCTTAATGTCAATAGCAGACACACCCAAGGACACATTACACAGCACAACAGCAGCAGAAAAAAACCAGACTCAGGAACCACCAAAGACTTGGCAATTTTAAGAGTGGCCAAATGTACAGAGCTAGCAAACTTAACCAAAAATGCAGCTTTTAAAGACACTTGAGAAGCAAACTCCACACAAAACAGCTTCACATTGTCCTTTGATACTGACTTTGCATTCAGAAAGCCATGTACTGGCTGAAAAACAGCCTTAACATAAGCCAATTTGATTTTAAAAATAGCACCAGGCACCAGAGTAGAGGCCACTCATTTAGCAAACTTTTGACAACTAGTAATAGTTTTTCAAGCACCACCAAAAGTAGCACCAGAAACTAGAGGAGAAGATAATTTAGTTTCTATATGATCAGTCCAGTTCCCAAGAACAGGTAACCCAACAGAAGAAGATTGTTTTGCTTCTAAAACTGGCAAAAATCTGCCAGAAGACACCACATTTGGCAATACAGCCAGTGGTTGATCTTGGCTCATCTTGGATGACGTGCCAGATGATGTTATAGAAATTTCATCTAAAATCTCATCTAGAACCACAAAAAAGTTTGGTATAACAATAGCAGAGGCAGGTAACTGCCCCCAGTTTTTTGAACTTTTGGTCTTTTTGACTATTTTCTTTGAAGAGGAGGTGCTAGAAACACCAAATGTTGAAGCTATGAAAGGGAACACCAGCTTGTTAACAGATCTATTGTTGAATACTTTTGGGCTTTTAGTTGGAGTAGAAGCAACACTGGAACTAACCCAAGTGTATTTCTTTGAGGGAACTTTGACTGGTAAGAAACCAGCTAATGATGAGAAAGTTGATTCAGTGGTTACCAAAGGCAGTTTTTCACGATTACTGGGTAAAAAGAAGGCTTCTAAAACGTTCTGCTTAGTTGCTTCTACAACAGAGAAAGCTCCTCTGGTTGAAATTTTATTAGATATCTCAGGACAGATATCAAATGCAGCTTTTTTACTCTTTGCTCTGGTTGTGGTCATAAAATTAAGGAGACAAAGAGTTTTTTTTGAATTTTAATTATAATTAAAAAAAACAAAAAAGATTATTATTATTATTATTATTATTATTATTATTAATTTTAATGCTTAAAAAGTTTTTTTGAAAATAAAAATTATCAAACATTTTTTAAAATGTTTTTTGTAAATAATAAAAACACAAAACAGTCTTTAATTATTAATAAAACACTTTTTTTGACTTTAAATTATTATTATTATTATTATTATTTTATTATGAATTTAACAAATATGGCTCAACTACTATTTAGAAATTAGAACCAAATTAAGTGATCTAGGGCTAAATATAATTTACATGCTTACTACATATAACCAGTTATTCAAGCCAGTTCAGACTATACTATATTGATGCACCAGAAGAAAACTTACCCAAAAAAGACATTTTTTGAATAATCTCAAATAATATAGCACTATTATTAACCAATCCAACTAACCACTTAGCTGTCTTAAAAGCATCAGCCTTTACAGCAGCAGATTTATGTTCCCAAAGAGACATCAAATTAGAAAACATATCATTATTAAAAGATAACAAACTTACATAAAGACCTGATATATTAACATCCTCAAAACTACACTCAAATTTTAGAGCAACCACTTTTTGCTCCAATTTACCAACAGCTTTGCTAAAAAAACTCATGTGAACCAAAACTTCTTTGACCCTAAGACCAAGAGCAGCACTAGAAACCAGATTACTATTAACAAATTGTTCAAAAACTTTAATCATAAAACCAATAGGCTTAACAATAGAATTAACCAAAACAGAAAGCTTGGCCAATTCAAATTCCAAATCAACAAGCCAAAAAGATATCAAAGAATTGACAACAGCCACAGGAGAAGCAAAAGTTACCAAAGAAGAAAATTCAGAAAGAATAGAAGAAGCAGATGCCTTTACATAAAACAAAAAACTAATAAAATATGGTTTAAACATCTTGAGAGTTCTAGAAAAAGGAAGTGAAGCAACCTTATAGTCTACAGCCAAGTGGTCTATTTCTTAACACTAAAAATAATATTGACAACCAAGAGTTTTTCACCAGATATGGCACTTTCTTAGTGTACTAGTTTTGACAACAGCAAGATCCAAATCAGCTTGAGAGCCAAATATAACCAGAACAAAGTAAAAAAAATGACCAGAATCAGAAGACTAAGAAATAAAACAAGTTTGACCACCAATTTGAAAAACCATATCACTAATTTCAAAAACAGTGCAGTCAGGAGAAAAGTTAACCAACTTGGCTTTAAACTTATTATAAAACACAATTGTTTTTTGTTGATTTACAAAGAGAAAAATCTGAACACTATTTTTGTTTACCAAAACTGACCAGTGATTAAGAGCAGATATGACAGCAACCAAATTCTCAAAATGGATCACAACATACTGCCAAATGCTGACAGGCTTCAGTACAACACAAGTAACCACACCAAAAACACTAAAAGCTGTCTTAATATTAGCAGCAAACACACCCAAAGACATATTATGCAGCACAACAGCAGCAGAAAGAGAGCCAAACTCAGAAACCACCAAAGACTTGGCAATTTTAAGGGTAATCAAATGTACAAAACTTGTAAGCTCAATCAAAAATGCAGCTTCCAAAGACACTTGAGAAGCAAACTCCACACAAAACAGCTTCAAAATGTCTTTTGATACTGATTTTGCATCCAAGAAACCATGTACTAACTGAAAAACAGCCTTAATATGAGCCAATTTGATCTTAAAAGTAGCATTAGGCATTAGAATGAAGGCCACTCACCCAGCAAATCTTTGACAACTAGTAATAATTTTTCAAGCACCACCAATGGCAGCACCAGAAACCAGAAGAGAAGATGATTCAGTTTCGATTTGGTCAGCCCAGTTCTCAAAAACAGATGACACCACAAGAGATAATTGTTTTGCTTCTAAAACTAGCAAAAATCTGCCAGAAGATATTACATTAAGCAACACAGCCAGTGGTTGATTTTGATTCATTTTGGATGACATGCTGGATAATACTATGAAGATTTTATCTAAGATCTCATTGGAAACCACAAAAAAGTTCAATGTAACAATAGCAGAGACAAATGACTGCTTCTATTTTTCTGAATTTTTAGTTTTTTTGATCATTTTTTTTGAAGAGATAGTGCTAGCAGCACTAAATATTAAAGCAAAAAAAAGGAAAACCAGCTTGTTTACAAATCTATTATTAAAAACTTTTGGGCTCTTAGTTGGAATAGAGACAACACTAGGACTAACCCAAGTGTGTTTCTTTAAGGGAATTTTGATTGGTAAAAAACTAGCCAAAGTTAAGGAAGTTGCTTCAGTAGTTACCAAAAACAGCTTTTTATAATTATTAGGTAAAGGAAAGGCTTCTAAAATGGTTTGCCTAGTTGCTTCTACAACAAAGAGAGCTCCTCTGGTTGAAATTTTATTAGATATCTTAGAAAATATATTAGGTGCAGCTTTTTTACTCTTTGCTTTAATCGTAGTCATAAAATTAAGAAGACAAAGAATTTTTTAATATTTTTATTATTATAAAAAGTTTAAAAATATTTAATAACAAATTAATAACTAAATACTATTTTTTTAAATAACTTTTTTTATTATTTAAATAAATAAAAAACAAAAAGCTATTTTTTTTTCTTAAATTTGAAGTATTTTATTTATTTTTTTTTATTTAACCCATTTAATGAGTGCAGCCCAATCACTATCTAGTACATAGAACCAAACTAAGAGGCTCAAACTAAACGCAACTCACGCACTTTCTACATGTGGCTAGCCACTCAGACCAGACAAGGCAACACTACACATCTATAACTACCCGCATATTGCCACCCAGACCAGAAAAGAAACAATAAGGCTTCCGATGACCAAAGCTAACAGCAAAGGAATTGGCCAAACCAAGCAATCTCACAATACCGTCAAACAAAACCGAAGACACACCACAAGGGAGTCCAGAAACAACACTAACGTCACAGACCAGACCAGCCTTCTCTATTACCACCCGGTGGCTGGCTCTAGCCAACCATACTTTAGCATGATGTAATCCAACAACGAACCTGACATAATCAACAATTCGAGCAGTGGTCACCTTTCTATCCTCAAAAACATCGCAAGCCTCCTTATACCACTCCTACAGCACAAACCCTTTGCACACCAAAGTGTACAGCCCAACATCAATAGAACATTGAGACAAAACCTGCAACACAGCAGAAGCAGGGGAACCACCAGCCAAAGCTGACCAATGGGCAGAAGCCTCTGCCAAAATCTCACCACGAATGCCAGACTCATGAACACAAGTAAAAACGTGGTCAGAGAACTCCACCTCACTGCAAAACAAACACAACACACTAGGGTAGCACTTATCATACAATCTCTTCCTTACTGCTACCGGCAACCTTCTGTGCACAGCCTTTATAACATAAGTGCGAAGCATTAAGGATGTGCGGCTAGTGAACCCAGCAAGCATATGAGAATCAGGATGCCACACCTTCGCCATGACAACCCAGTCTATGCAACCAATCATCGCATCTGGAGCTACATCACAACCAGGCCCAGCTTCCCAACGAGCACAACAAATTGATCGAAAATTATTCCTGATAAAATGACGGGCATTACCAGAAACAGCGATACCCTCAGCAACCAAAAAATGTTCACGCACATCAGCACAAAGAGAAAAGGGAGACCCAGAGACAGCCCCAGCAGCCAAGTCAGCTCTTACATTACCAGGAATCCCAGAGTGTCCTTTTACCTTAACCCAACTCATGCTGAGATCCTTATCCCTGACCAAATTGAAAATATGACACCTTTCCAGCCAGCATTGATTACGTAAATCAGGGGCAACCAAAGACATCTCAGACACATATGCATCAATAGCAGCCTGGCTGTCAAGACGTAACATCACAGTATTTGAAGAAGGAACACACTTCAAAGCCAAAGCAACAGCCTGTAACTCGGCTATAGTAGATGACAAAAGACCACGAACAGTGACACCAATACTCTTATCCAAGACTGGAAAGTATGCAGCAGCACCACAGGCGACCTCAGCAGAGCCTGCATTCCTCAAAAACCCATTCGTGAAAACTTCAAAAAAGCCTGACCAAATGTCATGCAATCCATTTTTAACCACAGAAAATTCTCCAGATCCCAAAATGTCCAAACCAAGCTTTTCCGCAAAGCCAACAGAACCAGAAAATGAGTAACTCTGACCTTTCAAAAACTCAGAAGAAACCATGAACCAGTGAGACACAAGGCCACGCAGATCCAACCTCTTCCAACAACAAAAAGTTTTCCAATCCAACAAAGCACCTTTCTTATCAAAAAGCCAATTACCAAAAGCAACACCAAAACGTTTAAGAGATTTGACTGAATCAAAATACAGAGACTTTCCAAGAACAGAGAACAACGGGAACTGACCAGGACTACGAAATGCAGTGGGGAGGTTGTTCACCAAAGTAAGCTCATTGCCCAGAAAGATCTTCACCATCCCAGCCAAAAAATTGTTCACCGAACTAACACGCAACCTGACTGGAAACTGCAAAGGATCCAAAGGAGCCCAACCAAGAACCTGTAGGTCCAAAAACCTATGTCTAAACAAACGCCCAAGAATGCCAAAGGCATTAGAAAACACTATCAAAGCAGCAACCTTCCCTTCTGACTGCACTTGCTCAAAAGGCTTTAGGCCATACAATGAGAGATGATGCAAAGCAGTGTCAGGAAAATCATGGGAGAGACAAGCCTTGAACCTAAGACTCTTTCTAACCAAGGCATCCCACTTGCAACAAACATTAGATGAGACAAAACTGAACTGAGTACGATAGCTAACAATAGGCTGCAAAACAGCTGACACCAGATAGGAGAATTGTTTGTCTGTAATAGCCTTCCTAAGCACAACATTGATGAAGAAACATACATCTGCATGAGCCTTGGTAACATTCGGCTTGGAGAGCCCTTCAGTCGACAGAAAAATACCCAGATACCGATGTGCTTCCCCTTTCTTGGCAATAGAAATTGGCTGACCACAAATATTCAGTAAAGCAACTTTAATGCCCTGATTGATAGGAATAGCTACCGTCTTCTCACTATTGATAGAGATATCATTGATCACAAAAAATTCACTGGCAATGTTCAAAGCATATTGAGTAGAAGCCTGACAATTTCCAACCCAGATCATATCATCGACAAACGCACCAGCCGAAAAATACAATGTCAAACCACCACTGCCCTCAATTCTGCCAGATTTTGAAACAAACTTAGTATCAATCCAGTACTTACACAATTGTTCATGCCTTTTAACCTCACACAAAAGCGGATCGTAAAAAATTCTCCAAAGAAGTGGCGAAAAGACTTCACCCTGGTCCAGCCCATCATGCACCTTATAACCACCAGACAAACCAAAGTCAGTTATCACCCTATTGACTCTATCCTCATGAATACCACCAAAAAACCTTATGAACCTCTCACACATCTTGACATGCTGCAAACTAGCTCTTAAATGATGCCACCCAACTGAATTGTAAGCTTTCCGCATATTTTGCAAGACCAACCATAACTCCCTATCCTTCTCAATGGCATCCTCAATTACCGAACCAATAGCAAACACCGGAGATTGGGTTGACATACCCTTCAGTACCGAAAAGTTGTCACCCTGAAGAACATTGAACTTGCTACAAGCCATTGAAATACGGTCAGACAGAATCTTGGAAAGAATCTTCCTGGCAGTCTCAATCAAAGCAATAGGCCGAGTGTTCGTAAGAACTCCATCCCAGTCATAAGACTTAGGAATCATTGACACCCAAGCCCTCTTCCACAAAACAGGCACCACACCACCAGACAAACATTTGTTAAACAGTGCCAACAGACACCCCAAAACCACCTCACCACCATGTTTCTATAACTCATTAGGAACACCAGACAAACCAGCAGCCTTGCCATCAGGAAGACCACCAACAACAGAAAGTAACTCGCTCATACTGATTGCACTCATAACACCTGAAAAAGCATCATCCTGAACATAGTCCAAAGGCATGTACTGATGAGCCCAAAGACCAAGAAGCACTGACTGCACGGAGCATTTCCTCGTCCACCCCTCCATTATTCTATCCACACTGGACTTCACTTTTTCAGACAACAAAACCAGATCATCATCAACTATCAAGTGATCCAACACAATCTTGTGAAAAGGCTTTTCCAACACATTCCTGATCATACTACCCTTATCTGAACAGAAATTATCCATGCGCTTCTCAATCGCCTTTCTAACTGAAGCTTCCTCAGCCAACCTTGACTCAAACATCTTCGACCTCCTGTAATCTCTGCAAACCAATGACAAATGCCTAACAACAACATCAAATTTAACACCCGAGCCAACCAAGTCCTTGAAAGCACAAGCCTTCGCATCATCCAGAGTCGACCATTTACTCACAAGACAATCAGCGCCCAGCAAGTCACCAGAGCAAAATTTCTTGACAATCTTGGCCACCAACAATTCCAGACCAAAAAACCTAGAAGAATGTTTGTTTCTCAAACACTTGAATTCACTAAACTAATGCCTTGAAAATGTTACATCAGTAGAATCCACCACAGCTCCCACCAAAACTGCCCACATAGCATCCACATCATCACATATTTTGGCATCAGAGAACACCTCACTCAAAGACAAAAGTTTAGCTGACAAGAGATCCTTAAACTTAGCCCATCCAACACAGTCAGCATTCTTGATTTTGAACTTCCAACAATTTTTATTCGCCTGCTTGCGCAAACTGTTCAATTATACATCTAGAAGCCCACTCAAACCAACCGAAACTACAACAGCCTTGTGATTAGTGTCAAAGAAATTTGAAACAGAGACAACTTGATGGCCAGCAACAGCAGTAGACAAATTACTACCAACAAAAATGTAATCAATTGTTTTCCCAACCCCTCTTGAATTGCTCCACGTATAAGAATTAGCCAAATGATGACCAACAAATGAATTGACCAAACCTAAACTCAAACAAAACTTGAAACTAGCACTTCTACCAGATCCATTCTCATTAAAGTCCCCACCCAAGATAACAAAATTGCTGGAGTTGACTGCCTTTGCAATGAGAGAGTTAACTTCAGAAGCCTGACCAAATCTAGCCCCAGAAGAGGCACCAGCATACAACCCTAAAACAGTAACCGAGAGCTTGCCCTTAAACAGGAGCCGAACAGAAATAACCCGACCAGGAATCTCCTCCACCTTAGATACATGACAGGCCAAAGAAGTGTTCATAACAATTGCAACCCCAGCACCCATGAAACCCTTATCCAAGCCAGAAGAAAATATTCACATTCCATCAAATTTATCCTTTATTCACGGCCCAGAAGAGGACCTCAACTTAGTCTCAGTGATAAAAGAAACCATATTTCCTGAGCTCACATGCCAACAAACAACATCTGCTTGCTTCGCAGGAACATTGATACCCCGAACATTGCATGTAGCAAATTTCCAAACCAAACTACTTATTGAGATGGAGAAAAAGCCAATGAACCCAATTCAGAATGCAGATGATTCAATCTATCCAAGACCGAGCAAATTGAAGCCTCAAAAGCCATCATATTCAACTCCAAACCACCAATCTTGGCAGTCAAAACCTTAGAACTGCTCAGACTGAAATCAACAACTGACCCACCAACATTGGGAGAAGAAGAGGCAGACAACAACAATGTGCTATCCAAATCTAAACCTAAGTCCATATCTGAAACAACAGCAGTTAGAGACACCAAAGGAAGAGCTGAGGGAAAAGGTGCCAATAGCACCAAGTCAATAAAACTTAATTTCTTTAAAATGAGTGAGACTTGGTCCGTGAGAATTTCCACGGAATGTTCCAGCACAGCTAGGCAACCATCTAGATCAGCAGCACCAAATGAGGAGGAATCCATTGAGAAAGTCTTCGAACCAGAGACCAAACTGACACCAGGAGCACCCGAAGAGACGACACGAGAGGGAGAACAGCCTGTCACTTGGGCCCATGTCTTTCCACCAAAAGAAACTGGACGAGTGACAGAGGCCGACTTCCTCTTATATATCCCAGCTAGACGAACCCGATCTTGCTCAGAAACCACCCTCCTTCCTCAAACACCAGAATACTCACCCAAGGAACAGTTGACCGAAACATGACCGAATTGTTTACAACGAGCACAACTGGCTAAAGAAAGACCAGCCCAATGCAAACTCACATTTCTGAAAACTGGAACGGTACCAATAGCAGCCAACTTAGATGTCTCATCACCAAAACAAATTACAGCACATCTATCATGAACATATAAACTAGGGTTACGGCCGATATAACAAGTCTTCCCACCATATGATTCCAACAAACTGGAGAGATCATGAGCATTAGTGCCAACTGGAAGAGTATAGAGCAAAGCCTGATGCTAATCCCTTGATACCCATGTTTGTTTATCAATATTTGCCTTTGCCACGCGGACAGAATCCTTTCCCATAAGCACAGACCATCTAGCTGCGACCAAATCAGCCATCTCAGATAATTCATATTCTACCAGGGCCTTTTGCCAAAGACCAATAAGCTGCACTTTAATTGAAACAATCTTGCCAAACTTGGAGAACACTGCCTCAATTGCCGATTTGGGAAGATCTACTGGGATTTCCTTGACGATCACCTCCCAATCTGAATGGCTGTTTACTTTTCTTAGATCATCATTTACCAATATTTTTTTACTGATTGCCATTTCCCTTGCCTTAAACAAACTTTTTTCAGATGTAAATGATGATCTTATTATTCCAGGAAATTTTGAGGGAGTCGAAGCCTCCCCAAAACCATCAACCTGATAAAAAATTTTTTTCACACAAACCAACTTATCACCAATAGTTTTGCCAAGAATGGCAGATAGCTCAATATCCAATGCAAACGATTTTGACAAAATAAAACTCCGTTTCTCTGGAGCACGTGATCCGACTGGAGGAAGGCGATTGGACCCATAAAATTTAGGACTCGGAAGAGGCAAAGTGTTTTCACCATCACTTAGCACGTTGAAAGAGAGAGGTAGTGGCTTACTGTTCAGAACATAGGTGCGGGTATGCGTCTTCCTTGGCGTGGCATTGTTTATGTTGTCGTCCAAACCTGCATCCGACTCTGCATAGTTAGTTTCCTCAGCAATGACGTTTTCCAAGTTATCCAAGTCCAAGATGTCACTTACGCTGTCCACTTCGCTGTTGATCTCGCTAGTCCACGAATGCCCAATATTAGGTTTATCACCACTTTCATCCATAATGTTCGAGACACCAGCAGGCGACTCCACCAAACCGTCAACCGCTACAAGTTTCTTCGGCTTCTTATAGGACGCACTGCGAGATTGAGGACCAACCGAACACTTATTTTTGACACCAGACCGGGTCCCTAACCCAGCCGAAATGGACTCAGAACCACCAACAGCAAAGCCCACCGGTTCCATAGCCACAAAAAGGGGAATGTCCGAAGAAATAACTGGAGAAAAGTGAAAGGGAAAGGGAAAAGGAAGGCTATTTCAGTGATGACTCAAAGCTCTCATTGTGACCAGGGGATCAATGAAAGAAAGAAGTTTTTTTTTATTTTGTATATATAGTTTATAATTACTTGAAGTATTTAATTCTTTTATAATATTAAAAAAATATTGTTTTTGGTATTTTTTAAATTAATATTTTTATTTTAAAATTTGTATTTTCTTTTGTAAAAAATAAAATATTTGTTTTACTTAATTTTTCTAATATTTATATTAATTTTAAAATAGTTGTATCAATTATAATACTTAATTTAAATTTGGTTGTAAATAATTTTTTTTTTATAAATAATAATAATAATAATTATGTTTATTAATTATTACTATTTTTAAAAACAAAACAAATTATATTTTTTATATATTTTTTAATTTATTAATTTATTTAATTTTAAAAATTATTGTTAATAAAAAATATTTTTAAAAAGTTTTTATTATATAGTTTATACAAAAAACTAAATTAAAATTAAGCTTTAATTTTAATTTATTAATTAATTCTTTGAATTTAAAGATTAAATAGATAATATATAATAGTAAAATATAAATAAAATTATATCTGTTATAATATTTAAAATAATATAAAATAAAATAATAATTGTAAAATTTAATATTAAAATTAATAAACTATTATTTTTGGTTTTTATAAATTAATATTAAAACTTAAATAATAATTTTAAATTTTTTTTGAATTAGTTAACAGATTAAAAAAAGTTTGTTTATTAATATTTTTTTTAATAATAAAAATTTTAGTTAATATAATATTGTTAATTTTAGTTATAATTTTTTTTTGATATATTGAAAATATATTTGTATTTTTATTATAAATTGGTTTAATTTATTATTATTATTATTATTATTATTAAATTTTTGTTTTTTTGTTTTTTTACAATATATATTTACAAATATATTTACATAAAAACTAATATTTATTATTTAATTAAAATTAAATAAACTTTTTTTTACAAAAAATTAATATATGTTAAAATTTTCAATTAATTATCTAATTTTTTATATTTTTTATATTTTTTAGTTTTAAAAATAAATTGTGCTTGTTAGAAGATTGGACTTGGTTTTAACATTATTGACAGAAACATGATTAATGATATAAATTGAATTTGTATTGTATTGGTTTGGCACCCTAACTTGCATATGGCAGCTGGTTTTACAAGCAAATTCACAGCTAGTTTGTGTTTATTTTTTATAAAAACTTTGTACTGTTATCTATTGGCCACTGTTTGAAAATATTTGTATAATAAAAAATACCTTAATGTGTTGTGTTTTTATTGTAAGGATGTAAAGAGTTTTGACCATTTATTTATGTGTATATTTGATACTAGAGTTTATAAAAACCTGATTAGATTTCATTTGTCTTGTTAAAGTGTTTTATTGGGTTTAAATTTAGTCTTATCTTAGATTTTATAAATGTTTTCTTTGTATACTTTTGATAATATTGTTTATAATGCTTTGTATAAGAGTTTTTTGTTCAAAAATTGGTTTTTAAAGATCTTGTTGTTATAAGTAATTATTTGGGGTCTCAAAACAAATAACAAACTCATAACTTGGTGCTCAATAGTGGATTTGGTTGGTATTTTTTTGAAAAAGTTTATGGATCTGAAGGTTTTCATATCTGAAGATTTTGTTGTGAAGTTTTTTGTATAATGGACAGAGATTTACTGAGGATAGTAAGAGTTTTTTGGAATTGCAATTCTGCCCAATTTTTTTCTTAGCTTGGCAGCTGGGTTTATTCTGGCAGTTATGTCCTTCTAGTAAGTTATCTGTTAATATATATAATTCTATCCTTATTTCTGGGTCTTTTACCAGGCTATCCATAATATTAATAACTTAGTACTTTAATCTTTTAATCAATTAGTACCTAACTATAATAACAACAGAAAATAAAAAAAATTAAAAAAAATTAAAAGAACAAGCCAAGACAATAAAAATAAGTATCTTGTCAATAGCTGTGATCAAGAGTTATTGTTTCAGAATGGTTAAGTATTAATTGCTATTAACATGAAGTATTAATAGTGGAGAGTAGATTGAAATATTGAATAAATATTTATTTGATATTTGTAATATAGAAGATTGCTTAGATTAAATCTAAACTGGAAGGTCTGTCTTTTTTTCTTCTAATATTACTACTATATATACATAATTGAGATTCCTCAATTTCTCAATTCTTCACACCAGGAATCTTGGAATTCCTGAAATCCTGCAATTCCTTTGAGAAGAATCTTGAAATTCTGAAATCCTGCAATTCTTTGTATGAGAATTCTGAAATTTTTAGAATCCTGGAATTCTATATCTACTATGACTACTTCTAATGGCTAATTTATATATTAATATACTTCTTATATTTTATGAATAATATTGTCTATTTTTAATAATGTTAAAATTACCAATAAGATTGTTGTAAATTTTGTTCAAGACTTAAAAACAGCTTACTATACTAATATATAGATAATTCAGATCAAGTATAAGATAATTATGGAAAAAAAAAGCCTGATTATAAGTAATGATTTAGTATTGTCTAAGATCCATAATCTGTTATTTTTGTTTTTTGTTGGGATTTTTAAGTTGCTTGGTATTGCTAAAGTGCTTGGTATTAGCTTTGGTTTTCATAGGTTTTGCTGTTTTTTTTTCTGGTGTTGATATTATAATATTGGTTAAGATAGATTTGTAATGTTGTTTTAATTGATTTAAGTGACTGGTTATGTGTAGAAAATGCATAATTTGTGCCTAGTTTAGATTACTTAGTTTGATGTATTGTGCTAGATGACATTTGGGCCTCACTCATTAAATATAAAAAAAAAAATTAATTTGGTTTATTTATTTTATATTAAACCTAATTAAATTTGTATAAATATAAAATTTTTTTCTTTTCTACATCTAAAATTCACAAAAAAAGTATATTTATTGAAAAAAAGTTTTAATTATTCAATATAATAAATTCAAACTATTTTTGCTCAATTACACAACTACTATTGGTTTTAATATTATTATTATAAAAAAGTCTAATAAAAATTCTGGTTTTAGTACTAATATCAAACCTATTATATCAAGAAAAAAAAAAGAGTGGTGTTTTAGAAGATAATGTTGTTACAAGTGTTTATTTAGAGTCTTAAGGCAAATAACAAACCCATAATTTGGTGCTCAATTAATATAATGATGTTGATTGCTGAAGGTTATTTGTATTTGAAGATTTTGATGAAGTCTTTTGTATAATGGACAGAGATTCCAATGTGGTTTTCATTTAATAGTGTTTCAAGCATCAACTTACAGGTTAAAGTAGTTGTTGTTTATCACTTCTTGGAATCACAATTTTGTCAATTCTTTTCTTAGTGTAGTGGCCAGCAATTTTCTGGTAAGCTATACTCAAATCTAAGTGTCTACTCTTATTCCTGGGTCTTTTATCAGTGCTATAATCTAACATTAGTAATTCAGTATTTTAAGTCTTTCAACAATTAATAAACAACAAAAATAACAACAGAGAATAAAATAAAAAAATAAAAAAAAATAAAAGAAGAAACCAAGACAATAAAAGTTAGTATCTTATCAATAAATGTAATCAAGAGCTATTGTTCTAGTGTAGTTAAATATCAATTATTATCAACATGAAATATTGATAGTAGAAAATGGATTAAGTTAGTGAATAATTATTTATTAATATTTATGAATAAAAAGATTGCTTAGATCAAGTCTAAACTAAGAGATCTGTCTTTTTTTCTTCTAATGCTATTACTATATATACATAATTGAGATTCTTCAATTTCTCAATTTTTCACACCAAAAATTCTGAAATTTCTGGAATCCTGCAATTCCTTTTGGAAGGAATCCTAGAATTCTGGAATTCTGTGATTTCTTGTACAAAAATTCTGAAATTTTTGGCATCCTGCAATTTTTTAGAGAGGAATCCTGGAATTTTACATTTACTATGGCTATTTCTGATTGGCTAATTTATATGCTAATATACTTTTTATATTTTATGAGTAACATTATTCCTTCTTTTTTAATATTGAGCTTTATTGAAATTTTCTAATTCTAATTCTCTATCTTTAAGTATTTCTTGAATTTCTTTTTCGAAAATTATTTAAGTTATCTGGTTTTGTAATTCTTCAAATTGGGCATTGGTTATTTTTTCTATTTGGTTGATGGTGATAGTGTTCATTGCTAGATTAAGTAAAATTTTTGGTCAGTCTTAAAATCCAGTATGTAGCCAATAAATGACTCTTACTTGTGTAGTCAAATTGTTTTTCTCCACAAATTGTTCTAGTTGCTGCAGTATTGTTGTATCAAATAATTGTTTTGTTTTATTTGTATATAAATTTTGGATATTCAAATGTTGTTCTAAGTAGAAGTAATAAAAGTTTTTTGAAAATTGTTGTATCTATCACTTTCAAGTTTCTTTAGTTACTTCTTGATATAAAGTGACACTTGTTGGCTTTTCTATTATCACTTTTACTTTTAGTATTATTTTGTTAATGGTGTTTTCTGGTTTTCTTTGTACTTTGTATTGAACTATTTTTTTGGTGTCTTAGTATCAAATGGTTTGTTGGTTGATAGTAATTTCCATATTCTGTTGTTGGATCAGTTAGAAGAGTTGTTGTGCCAATATGTATATGTTGTTGGTAATTTCCATTTTTTTTTGTTGTCTTTATCACATATACCGTGTTTTTTTATACTTTTTTGGTTGTTCAATTTGATGTGTTTAATTCAATGGTTATAATTGGTTCTAGATCTTGTGGAATCTTGTCTGGTTGAATTAGTATTTTCTGTATTCTTAATTGTGAAATATTATTAGTGGATAATGTTACTATATAGTAATATGGTTTTAGTCAATTACTATGTGCTGCTTTAGTTAAAATTTTGTTGTTCAATCTTAATTTATAAGTTCTATTTCCAAGAATTTCTTCTATGTAAAATGGTCTGTTTCATTTGGGGTCAAATTTTCCACTCCATTGTTTTTCTGCTTTGATATGATATAAAAGTACTTTGTCTTCAATCTTGAATTCAACTGGTTTATCTGGTAATTGGTTATTGTGTCTTTCAAATACTTGTTGGAAATGATGTAGATAATCATCAAATGTCTTTGAGAACACATTGATATCATCCAAATATACAACTACTGATTTCTATAACAGTTCTGTATAAACAATTTTTATAAGCTGTTGGAATGTTGCTAGTGTATTTATTCAGTCAAATAACATTACTTTAAACTCAAAATTTTTTTTTCAGATTGTAAAAGCCATTTTTTTCTTGTCTTTTGGTTTAATGGCTACTTGTCAGTAACTACTGTTTAAGTCTAAAGTTGAGAACTATTTCTTTCCTCCAAAAGCATTGAACAGTTCTTGGATCTTTAAAGTTAGATAACTATCTTCTTTGGTTACTCCATTAAGTTTTCAGTAATCCACACAAAAGCAAATTTTTCTATTCTTCTTATGGACTAGTACCACTGGTAACGACCATGGGCTTATAGATGGCTGAATTAGCCTGTTGTCAAACATCTGACTGATTTCTTAACAAATGATCTTATGGCTGGCTGGTAGTACTCTGTATGCTCTTTGTTTAATTGGCATTGTATCTTTAGTCTTGATCTGGTACTGGATTATGTCAGTTTTGCCAAATTTATTTTCACTTGTAAAAATGTTAGTAAAATTGTTAAATAACATTTTGAGTTGCATATACTGGAGTGGGTCTAAGTTTTCTAGATTTATTTGTTTTAATTGTTCTGGTTGAAGCAAATAACATTTGTTCTGTTCATAAACTGTTTGTGATGTTATATCAACATATTCACACAGTTGTGAAAAGTCTGGAATGGAATTTGGTGATTGGTTTTCAATTTTGGCAGTTAAGTATCTAATAGTAGTTCTTTCTGGTATCTCAATGACATTTCTTGTGTTGTTGTAAATAGAAATTTTGATGTGATTTTAATTCTTGGCTGGTATATATAGATTGACTAATCCAATTTTTCTTGATTTGCAAAGTGTTGCTTCTGCTTTAAACATTTGAACTTGATCTTTTACCTTTTTTTTTATGACTAACATGTACTGGTCATATGGTGGAATAGAAATTGATTGACAAGTGGAAATAATTTCTTCTTTGTTACTAATTTTTTCTTCTACCATATTAACTGGTACATCTATTCTATCCATGGATCTGAAACTCTGTATTCCTCTAGCTGTAATCTCTAATTCTTCTCTGTTTCTCACTAATACTAATTGAGCTATTTTAATCAGAGGCAAAAATATTGCCTGTGCTATCTTTTTGTTTGGCTCTATTACATAGATCTTTTCTAAGTTATTTTGTAGCATTATAATGATATTTCTCACATATCTTGCATCAATTATTTCTTCTCTGATATTAATTTCTTTTTTTGCCAAACTACTCCTGGATGCTAGTTAAACTATCATTGTTGCTAGGATTTCTAGTGCTACTTTGAGATCAATGCAAGTGTGTAAATATGGTTTCAATTTGATGACATTTTTTCTTGGATATTTTAGATCAAATCTGGCATTAGTATTATGTGTGCATTTTGGCATGATACCTTTATTATTATTGCTGAACTATTTCAGTTTCTGTTCTTTGGTGAAATCAGGAAGTGCAATGTATTATTTGGGATTTAAATCTGAGTCTAAATTGTTATTGTTATTATTGCCAATTTGCATAGAACTGAAATCATTGTTTTCATTGTCATTGTCAGAGTTTGAATTGGAATTGAAATTTGATTCTAATTCTAATGTGCAGCTGCTTATTGGTTTGTTTTTCTATGGGATTGTGTAAATTATACATGATGGTAGATTGTAAATGAGATCACACTTATTACAATACTGGAAGTCACATGGGATCAAATAGTGGTCACATAATTGGGTGTTTATTTTTTTCAAATGCACTCTTAATTATGGCTATTAACAGAATACTAACTTGTGCATTATCTTGGCTTATTTTCATATTTTATTTTCTTTTATTTCTTGTTCTTTTCTTTGTTTGTTGTTTACTAATTCTATTGAGGATTAACATGCAGGGTACTAATGTCAGGATAAAGTGACTGGTAAAAGACCCAAAAATAAGAGTAGAACACTCAATTGAGGATAGCTTACCAGGAAGATTACTGGCCATTATGCTGAGAAAAAAATTGACAAAACTGAGGTTTCAGAAAGCTAAAGATAACACTATTACCAATAAATCTCTGTCTATTATACAAAAAATTCAACAAAAAAACCTTCAGATAACAAAAAACTTTTAGATTACTATTATTGCGAATAGCTTTTAAGTACCAAGTTACAGGTGTTGTTATTTGATTTGAGACCCTAAATAATCACCTATAACACCATTTTGTTATTGTTAATAAAAATATTATTGAATAAAAAAAATTTACTGACAATGTCCAAAATGTATTGTATAGAAGTCTGACTATTTTCAATTCAAATAATATTACTTATAAATATGCCAACTGCAAAAAACAAGATAAACTTTTCTATAAATTTCATTTTTTTAGTCTTAGCCACAAACTTGATATCAATTTGGTACTTACACAAATAATTCTGTCTTTTAACTTCACACAAAAAAGAATCATAGAAAATTCTTTAAAGAAGAAGAAAAAACACTTTACCTTAACCAAGTTTATTATGCATTTGGTAACTATTTGTAAGACCAAAATCTATTATAACTTTGTTTATTTTATCTTTATAAATGCTATCAAAAAACTTGATAAATCTTTTGCATATTTTGACAAATATAAACTAGTTTCTAAATGATGTCATTCAACAGAGTTGTATGTTTTACATATGTTCTGTAAAACTAACCAAACTTTTCTGTTTTTTTTAGAGCATTTTTGATTACTAAACCAACAACAAAAATAGAAAATTGTATTAAATATTCTTTAACACTAAGAAATTATTCTCATAAAAAACACTAAACTTGTTGTAAGCAAAAAAGATTTAGTCTAAAAAAATCTTTAAAAATTTTTTTTTAACAGTTTTAATTAATGCAATAAGTTGAGTATTGATCAGAATTCTATTTTATTCATAAGATTTAAGTATTATTAAGACCTATGTCTTTTTTTATAAAGTTAAAACTGTATCCAAAGTTAAACAGGAATTCAAAAGCTTTAGAAAACACTTAAAAACATTATTATCACAATGTTTTCACAATTTATTAGGGATACCATTCAGGCTTGCAGTCTTCCTATCTGGCAAATTCTTGATAATTCAAACCAAATTCTCTAAACAAATAATATTCATAACAGTTAAAAATGTATTATCATCTACATAATACAAAAAAGCATATTGATCAGTCTATTTTCCAGACAAAGGAACAAAACCCACTCATTTTTTGGTCTAATCTTTTATAATAGTATTAACACAAAATTTAACATTATTAAGATCCAAAATTAGATTGTTATTAACAACCAAATAATTTAATACTATCTTATGAAAAAGTCTCTTGAATATATACTTAATCATATGGTCTTTATCTGAATTAAAATTGTTTATTTTTTCTCAATAGCATGTTTTATAGCAGTTGTTTTAACAGCTTTAAACTTATATATCTTGAATTTGTGATAACATTTCTTAATTTTAAACAGACAGCTAAAAATATTTGATGATTTGGCTCTAATCTAAATCATAACCCACATCTTTAAGACTTTATCTTCATCAATAACCAACCAAATATAAAGGAAAACATCAGTTCCAAAAACATCACTTGATCCAAATGACTTTACTATTTTGGATACTAACAACTTTAACTTGAAAAATTTTGATAATTATTTGTTATAAAAACTTTTAATTTCATTGTACCAATGTTTAAAAAAAGTTTTATCAGCTGTTTCTACTATTACATTTATCAAAAATTTTTATATAGCATTCAGATCTTTTTTCACACTTATTTTAGCAAACTTACTTATCACCAAAAAAAATCCAGCTAAAGAAAAATCACAAAAACTATCCTACTTAACATTGTCAATATAATCAATTCTAAACTTTTATTGATTTTTATTTGCATGTTTGTGAGCACTATTTAAATCAGCATCCAAAAGACCACTTAAACCAACTGAAACCATAACCACTATGTGATTAATATCAAAAAACTCAGATACACATCCAATTTTATAATATGTAATGACTAAAGACAAATTTTCACTGAAAAAAATGTAATCAATAGTCTTATTAACTTCTTTAGAGTTGCTTTAAGTAAAAGTTATTATTAAAAAATGTCTACAAAGTAAGTTTACTAGACTTATATCTAAGAACTTTTTGAAACTACTAAAGTTTACAACTTTGGCAATAAAAAAATCAATCTCTACAGCCTGCTTAAACCTAAAGCCTAAAGAAGCACCAATATATAGACCCAAAACTATAACAAAAAGCTTGTCTTTAAACAAAAAACACACTAAAATCAATTAACTAAAAATCTTATTTACTTTAAAAACATGTTAAGCCAAAAAACTGGTCATAATTATTACAATATTTGTACTACAAAAACCTTTATTCAAGCCAAAAGTAAAAATCCAAACTCTATCAAATCTATTCATAATTCATGACTTAATATTAAACCTTAACTTTGTTTCTGTTATGATAAAAATTGTGTTATCCAATTTTGTATGCCATTAAACTATATTTCTTGTTTAACAGAGATGTTAATACTATAAACATTACATATAGCAACTTTTCAAATTAAATTAGTTATTAAGATAAGACAAATACAGAAAAGCTCAAACCAGCAAACAACTAATCTAATCTTGTTAAAACCAAATTAACAGAAGCTTTAAAAGCTACCATTTTGAATTCCAGTCTACTTATCTTAGTAATTAAAGTCTTTGAATTACTCAAACTCAAGTCCAAAACCAAACAATTTATAGCTAAAAGAGAGAAGATAGATAATGCAGGCAGGATATCTAAAACAATATCTGAAACCAAATCTGAAGTCAAAGAAACAAACACTACAGAAGACAGAAATTGGAAAATAAACACCAATAGCACCAAATTCACAAAGCTTAAATTTTTCACAATACCGAAAACTTGATTTGCTAATAGCTTTAAGAAGCATTCTAAAAAGACTAAATAGATGTTCAGAGATAAATTGCTAAGTTAGAAGAAGAGAAACTTTTCATTAGAACTTAAAGTATTGAGCTAAAGAGCAAAATATCAGAAATAAAAGCTGTTGAGACTATTTGAGCTTATAACTTGCTACCAAAAGCAGCAGGACAAAAAATAAAAACATTTTTTCTAACATATAATTTGGCTAATTAAAAACAATTTTTATTTGAAGCAAATTTTTTAAATATTTTTGTAGATTGAAAGACATATGAACCAGAAACATTATACTTCAAAGTAGAATGTTCAAAATGACCACACTTTTCACAATAAACTAAATCTATTTTTGTCCAAGAAAGTTTTACACCATTAAAAATTAGTTCTATATAAAAGACAGATTTCAAATTTTTATTAGATTTAAAACCAACTACAGCACAACATATATTATTGTCAGTATTTAATAATTAATTTATGATGCAGGTTTTCTTACCAGTCTTTTCTAAAAGAATCCCAAAATCATGTGCAGTTGTTTTTACTGGCAAGATAAACAAAAACACTCTGAACCAATTCTTTAATGCCCAAATATCACAATTTCTTATAACTTTGGCTATGCATCCTGAGTTTTTTCTGATTAAAAATAACTATTTTGTTGCCAATTGATTTGCTTGCTCCAATTTAACAAATTTTACTACAGTTTTTTGTCACATTTCAATTAGTTGCAATTTGATTGACTTAATTTGTTCAAACTTAGATATTATAACAACAATTATTTTTTTTGGCATATTTATAAGAATTTTCTTAATAATTACAGTCTAATCTAACCTGATTTTTTGTTTTTTGAAATTAATATTTACCATAATACCTTTTTTTTTGGCCAATAATATGGCTTTTTTCATGCTTTTTTTTGACATAAACATTAATTTAATAATTTCTTTTAATTTTGAAGAAGTAGTGGTCTCCCCAAAATTATTAACAGTTGAAAAAATTCTTTTAATTATTTGAGTTTTTATTGTAGCTGATTTGCTTTTCACTATAAAAAAATTAATATTCAAAGCAAAAAACTTTTTAACTGGTATTTTTATTTGAGTTTTAATAATTTTAAAATTGATCTATCTTTTGTTTAAAAAAATACCAAGAGAAAGTAAAAGTAATTTAATTTTATTATTCATTTCAAAATCTAGAAAACTGAAAAGAAAGCCACAAACTATGCCAGTATTTATTTATTTTATTTTAGGAATAATAGCAGTCAAACTCAGAAGAAACCTATTATATATATTAGTCATAAAACTATTATCTTTACCTTCATTAAACTTATTGCCCATGTCAGAATAGACACTACTACTGAAATTAGATTTTATCAAAAAAACATTTCTTTTATCATCTGAGTGCTTAACATTTCTTAACATAATTTTCTTTTTTTAAAAAAAAGAACTATTAACAAGATTATAAAAAGCTCTTTTGAGTGCCTTTTTTTTAGCCATACTACTATCTGAAACAGTCTTTAAATCTATGATAAAAGAGTTATTAATTTGTAAAATATTAAAAAATAATAACAGAAAAAACAAAAAAACTTTTTTAAAAAAATGCTTTTTAGGAAATTTTAGATATAAGAAAGAAAGAAGTTTTTAATTTATCTTTTTATAAGCTTTTTTATTTGATATTATTGTTTTTTTGTTGTTTATTTTTTTATAAAAAATCGTCTAAATATTTTTAAATGTTTATTAAAATTTTTAACAAATCAAAATTTTAAAATATTTTATAAATTAAATTTTTTTGTTTGCTTTTTTTATTATTATTTTATATTAAATCTAAAACTTTCTTAGTAATTACAAATTCATATATAGTTTTAGATATTTTAAATGCATTTTTTTTATTTTAATAAATATTATTAATAGTTTTTTAATTTTAAATTACAATAATTTAAAAGTTTTTATCACAAAAATTAATAATTTAAAAACCAATATATTAATATTTAAAAATTCTGTTAATTTTAACAAAAATAAATTATTATGTGTTGGTTTTTGTTTTTTAATAATCTACATATTTATTTTAAATTTAAATTTATGTTTTTTAAAATCAAATATTATAATTATAATAAACAATACTTTGACTATCTATGTATTTAAAATATTAAAAATTTCGAAGTCAATCTTTTTTAATTTTTTGTTTTTTAAAACAATCTTTTAGCTTTGGTTTTTGGAGTATATATTAAAGTTTTTATTATAATTAGATTAAATTAGACATTAAAAGTTAATTTTTTTATTATATAAATAGTTGTTAACAATATATTTGTGATTTTAAAAAGTAATTTCAATAAAAATATTACTTATTATAATAATAAATTTAAAAAATATTTTAATTTGGGTTTATTTAACTTTTTTGCTAATTATTATTATAAATAGTATTTTGGATTTTAGATTTGTAAATTCTGTAACTTGGTGCTCAGATTAATAACTGTTTTAATCTAAAGATTTTTTGAAAGTTTTGATAATAAAATTCTTTATATAATTAATAATAGATATAGAGTTTTTTGACTTAATAACTGATTTATTTTGGTATTTGTAGTTTTTTAGTAAACAATTTTAGTTTTTATAACTATATTTACACTTTTTTTAATGTTTTTTACCAGATAATCTTTAATATTATAATCTTTATATTTTTTTTAATTAATTAATAATCGAAAAAAAATAAAAAAAAATAAAAAACTAAAATTAGTATTTGTTAATAATTATTATCAAAAACTATTGTTCTACTATTGTAAGTCAATATGTTTAATATAAATAACATTAATATATAAGAAATATTTTGAATTTTAACAAGATAAGTCAAAATTTATTAATAATTAATATTAAATATATTTTAATAATTATGTTTATTAAATTGATTATAATTTAGTTAAATTAATAGTAAAACTAGATTGGTTTTAAAATAAGTTTGTTTGATTCCAAAGTATTTTTTTTAGTTTTTAATACTTTTACTATATAAACATAAATTTTTGTAATATAAGATTTCTACAATTTTTATAATTTTTTTAAATTATTATTAAAATTTTTAATATTACATATTTTAATAATTTTCTATTTTCTATTAGTTATTTTATATTATTATTATTTCTGTTTTTTTATATTAGTAATATATTTTTTTTAATATTAAGTTTTAATAAAATTTTTTAAGTTTTCTTTTTAAATAAGTTTACATATATTTTTTTTTATAAGTTTAAAAATTTCTGTTTTTAGTTTTTTAAATTGTGAATTAGTTATTTTTTTTAACTGGTTTATTAATATATTTTTTATAATTAAATATAAAGTATTGTATTATATTTATAAAAATTATATATAACTAATAAATTGTTTTTAAGTAAATTACTAAATTGTTTTTTTTAATAAAGTGTTTTATTTGTTGTATTGTTTTTTTGTTAAATATTTTTTTAAAATTGGCTATATACAAATTTACCAAATAATAATAATAGTATATAATTAGAAACTGTTTTTTCTAATTTTTTCAGTTTTTTTTGTTAATTTTTCTGATTATACAATATTATTAGAATTTTAAAAATTTTTTTTTTTTATATAGTTTTCTATTTGTTTTTCCAATTTTTTATGTAAAGTATTTTTTTTTTTAAGTTTTTTTATATTAAATTTTTTGTTTGTTAACTATTATTTTTATATATAAATTTTTTATGTACAATAATTGAAACAATTATTAAGTTATTGAGTAAATATTGTCTGTAATTTCTATTTTGTTGTTCTGTTTTGTTATGTTTTTGGCTGTATTTATAAATATTTTAGTTTTGTAATATGCTGGCTTTAATAATAATAATTGATTTTAAATCTTAAAAAATCTTATTTAGCTTAACTAATATTCTTTGTACTTTTAATTATGATGAATTAAATCTTGCTAAAAATTTGTTTTAATATAATTTTAATTAATTATTATATATTGTTTTGGTCAATTAACAAAAAAAATAAAAACAAAAGCAATTATTTAAAAAAAACATGATTTTCTATTTTTTAAACTATTTCTATTATTGAGTTAAAAATAAAATTATTTTTAATAGTAAAAAGAAATCATAAAGCATAAAAAAGATCTGTTTTTAAATTTTTTATTTTTCTATTTAGTTTTTTTCTAAATTTATATGCTTTATTAATTTCTAAATTGCTTTAACATATTCTATGACCACTTTTTTTGAGTTTTGTATTCTTTTTTTTAATTTTATTTTTTATTTAAGTATAATATGAAAATTTTTTCAAATTATATAGTAAAAAAGATTGTATTTTGGCTAATATTCTTAAAAAACTATTAAATAATTTATTGAACAGCTTTTTTAACAGTTTTTTAAGTAAATTATGCAGTAAAAAATTCTTGAAAAAATTTTTTAATTATTTAAAACTTGTAATTATTGTTAGATTGATTTGTTATAGTAACTTTTTTAAAGGTCTTAAATCATTCTATAAAATTTTAAATTTTTTTTTAAAATAAAGATAAAAAACTTATATTTCAATAATTTAGATGTTTTAAAATACTAGTAATATGTTTGTTTTATCATGTACTTTAATTTATGTTATAATAAAAGTTAGTATTTAGAATAAAAAGTCTAAATTATTTGAAAAAAATTCAAAAATACTGTTTAATAAGTTTTTTTTTTAGTTTCTAAGAATATTAAATAAATAAATATTTAATTATAGATTTGCTAATTTAAATTATTAAATTTAAAAAAAATTGACTAAAAATAACTGAAAATATTAATTAGTTAATATAATTGTTTTTTGTTTTAAATTTTTCTTTAAAATATGCTTGATTAAAAAAGTAAAAAATATATATAAATTAAGTTTTGGCTGAATATTCAATTAAAAATCAATTGAAATTTTTAGTTAAATTATTTTTTAACTAAGAAACAAATAAAACAAGATAAAAGAAAATTAAGTTTAATATAAGCTAAATTGTTTTAATTATATATTATAAAATAATTTTGAATTTTTTATACTATAAAAAAATAATCATTCATATAATAAAAAATGATTTAAAAATTTTAACAATCTTATAAAAAACATTATTTTTATGTTATAATTAAATTAACAAGTTAATAGATAACAAGAAAAAACAATTATATAATAATAAAATAATTAAAAAAATAATTTAATTTTAATAAATAAATTGAATTAATAAGAATTTAATATATAAAATCAGTTTTATAAATATCTTAGTTGCTATTTTTTTTAAAAAATAACAAAAAAATCTGAAAGTAAAAAAGATAATATATTAATATAATTTTATGCTTTATATTAGTATTCTTAAAATTTAATATAAAGTATTAATTGTAAAATTTTATTTAATATACTTTAAAAAAATTAACAATTATACAAATTAAAAAAAAATAATAAAAGAAAAATAAAAAGATTAATATTATTGTATTAATTTAAGTATAATTTGAATATAAATACTTTTTTTATGACTTTAAAAAATCTTATTTATATATTCTTAAAAAAAGATTAATAATTAAATTAATAATCATATTAATAATTATATTAATAACTAATTTTAAAAATAAAGTAGTTAATTAATAATAAAAATTATAAAAATAATTTTATATTAATTAATAATTTAAATTTTATTATAAAATATTAAAGTTAAAAAAAATAAAATTAATAAAATGATTAAATAATAAATAAAACTATAGTAATAAAAAATAAAAATACAAAAAACAAAATATAAAGACCAAAAAAACAAAATAACAAAAAAAATTATTTAATTATATAATAATATAAAATTTTAATATAATACATAATAATTTATTTAAATTAATTATTATTAAATAAGTGAATTTTTTGAATTTAATTATTAATTTTACTTTTTACAATAATAAAACTGTAATAATTAATTAATAAATATTAAAAATAAAAAAATTTAAAATTTTGTAATAAATTATTTGTAAAATAAAAACACAGTTTAAATTTTTATTAAAATATAATATATAAATTCATATTTTATAAACAAATTTTTTTTAAAGAATATATATTATATGTAAATAGTTTTTATGTATATATTTTTAAAATATATTGTAATATTTTATTATTCTATATATAATAACTATAATCAAAAATTGTAAAAAACTTTTAAATCAACATATAAATAATATTAATATTATCAAAATTAAAAAATTTTAAATAAAAACCAAAAATAAAATATAAATATTTTTTAAATATTTTTTACAAGAAAACAATTAATTATATTTAATAAAAATAATATATAATTGCTTATATATAAAAAATTGTCAAATTTTTAAGCTTTTATTAGATCTAAACAAAATATATTTTTAATAATATAATTAAAAGCAATAAATAAAAAAATAATAAATATTAATTATTTTAAAAAAATACATATTAATAAAAAATATTTGATATTAAAATATTATATGTTTTTTGTTAAAAAATCTATTTTAATATATTAAAATTAATTATACTTATCTGATTTATTTTTGTTTAATTTTTTATAAGTAATTTTTTTATTTAAATATTGTAAAGAATTTTATTTTAAAAACATAAAATATAATATTTTTATTTTGTTTTTTTTTTAAAAAATATTTGTAATTTTTAGGTTTTATATAGATTTAATGTAAATTAGTTTCATATTTATATTTTTATATAAATGTACTCTTATAGTAAAAGTTTATGTTATGTTTATTATGGATTCAAACATGTGCTTTAAAACAAAAGCATTATCAGTTATATTAGTTAATTTCTCAGCCACACCAGCCATTTTGAGCTCATGTGATCTAATGTTGTCGCAGCATCTGTGACCAATTAATTTGGATATCAAAAGATCATGCAACGATGTGTCGACGTTTTCCCTTTCAGCGAATCAAAGCTAAATCCTTATCGATTTGGTAACGTTTGTCATGTTTCTAGAACTCCTTGAATTTCGTAAACGTTTAACCTCCCGAAAAAATAGATATTCCAAATCTTTCTTTTTGAATGTGCAGCTCACCTTACATTCCCTTTTCTAACTTCTAAAATGGCTTCTTCTCCTACCCAGAAAAATTTTGACGCAACTTCTCGGCTAACAATGAAAGAACAAACCCCTGACGAAATGTATGGAATACCAGAAAACTCACTTGAAATTGAAATTCGAAATCCGCAGACGCATGGTATTTTTTCACTTTTGAACGGCTCATTGACGGTGCTTCCGGAACGCTAATAAATTCCAATACCTTGTAACGTAAAGGTTTTGGACGCAAGATGTTTACAGATTATGAAATCGTTTGTACAGTGAGTAGAGATCATAGTGTTGGGTTCTGTGAATTTAACTCTTATGAAAAGTCAGCGAAGATTTGTTCTATCATGAAGTCTGAATTATCAAAAAATTCGTTTTTCAAATCGATTCAATCATTTTTGTTTTGCTTTCTCTTCAGACCAATATCCCTGCATTCAAACTTACACATTCTAAAGTCAGAAGGCGATATAGTGATTTTGAGTGGTTTCGAGATGTTCTTGAAAGGGAATCCTCGAGAGTGAACATTCCCCCTTTACCTGGAAAAGTCTTCACTAATCGCTTTACTGATGAGGTGATTGAAGCCCGCCGTGAAGGACTTGAAAGGTTTTTGCAAATGTGAGTAGCATGGGCCTGATCTCTAAGTTTTTAGTAAGGTTTATTTTATGTTGGACTATTTTCACTTTTGTTTGATTTGATTTATAGTGTCGCAGGTCATCCTCTTTTGCAAACTGGGAGTAAGGTGCTTTCTGCTTTTATCCAAGATCCCAATTTCAGTCGTGAAAAGTATAATATGACAGGGTGAAATCTACGTTGATTGGCTATGAGGTGAAAACTGCGATAACTATTTAAACCTGCTTTTTATTGATTATATCCGGTGAAATCCGCAATAACTATAAAAAGATTATTGTAAGAACAAGTACAGACGGGTGACACAAAATTAGGACGATTTTCTCAAGACAGTAATGAATTTCAAAAGATTGCAGTAATACTAACAACCTTAAAATTGCATCTGCATTATTTTTAATAACAAAAAGACATCGTCTTTGTTTAATTTATTATTTAACTAAAGAGCGACTTGAAAATTCGAAATGTATACACAAATGGGTCGCCAAAAAGATCTTAGCAAAAATGAATGTAAAGATTCTCAAGATAAAGGGTAAAAATTGCACGTATTATTGGACGGTCCACTACTTGTGTTAAAAGTTGTTAACACGATTAGAATTAACAAAAAATACTGATTAATTCAAAAGAATTAATAGTGGTCGAAAATCTAATATTTATAACATTCTGAACTCAAATTTTCTGGGAATTAAAAAATAAGATGTCAAAACATCTGCTTACTAGCGAAATCTCATCTAAAATCCAAACTCCTACGTCCATTACAACTTTTATGAAAACTCCGAAAAAAAACATGTAAGAAACCAATGATCAATGAAGTGACCGAATCAAACCGCTAAATTGGCAAAACCCTACAAGCTTTGGATCAAGGAGGATTGGCGACGCGTTCTTTGGACAGACGAGTCCCCCATAAGCACCGATCCTTGTGGAGATTTTCGTGTATGGCGTCATAAAAGTGAGCTTTCATAACCCTGGTCATACATGAGCAACCGTTAAAAGTGGATGTAAAACCATCATAGTATAGATGTATTCCTCACGTATGACTGGTGAAGTATATGGAAACCAATGATTATGACTATCAAAGAGGCAATATTCCAGGAACACTCCAATTCATAAGTGCAAGCGTGTGAAAGAACTCCAAGATAAACCTAGAGTTTTTGACTTTGGAATGGTCTCCACAATCGCCAGATCTTTGTAGAAGGAAGTTAAAAAATTGGGTTCACCAGAACCAAAAGCCACGAACAGAAGCTAACTTGAAGGAGACAGTCTTTATTGAATGGGATTTAATTGCTTTAGAGACAATTCTTTAATTATTGACTCGACCCATTAGTAGATATTTGTTTTTCAACAATAAAGTTATAGGTGAAAACTTTTATTACATATCTCCGGATGGTTTGTAATATCAAATATTGCACCACCGCTGAAATTCTCGATGCATGTATTACGTAGTATATTGGGAAAGTGGTTTATTAATAAAATAATAAACCACATGATTACTATATAATAAATCATCTGCAAATGAAACGCGTTACGCGTTCATATCTTAAGAGTGACTTTTAAAGTTATTTAAGAGACTCTCAGGCTTTCCCTTTTCTATAAAAGAGCGTGTCTGGAAGGCTGTTGCCTAATAACCCTGTTCTCTCCACAATATACTCTAGAATTTCAGAACGCGTTTTTTTCAAAAAAAAGCAAAAATGAAATGTTTGTTGGTTTAAAGTGTTTTTTTTATAATTAAAAACCCGTTGTTTCCATTGAAAGTACATTTTTTTTATTTAAGATCCTTTTAGATTGCACATTTTTTATTATACCGAAACGAAAGAAGCAAAGTAAACACTGCTCAGCAACTGCAAAAAAGTGTTGGAACAATACGAAATCAAACCCTAAGTTATCGAGTACCGGGGAATCAACCAAATAATAACCAAAAGGACAACCAACTAAGCTTTGATACTACTTGGATGGAAAATAAAAACGAGCCTTTGAGTAACGACCAATTTATAGAAGAATTGGGAAGAGTACAAGCAGATGCATTGGAAAAACTCATAAAGAACGCCAGACAATCTGATGTGTAGGTGGTAAAAGAATGAAAGTCAATTTATATGGGTTTTGCTGAATCAACACTTTGTAATAAAAGAGCGGCCTGGAGAAAAGCAGCTTTGGGTTCCAGCAAAATTACAAACTGGTTTCTTATCAATAATGCTTTCAGTAATTATGAACTCCCATTTGAGACCATTGAATCAAGTAATAAAGAGAATAATTTGTTCACTTTGGCATCTTTCAAAAGAAAAACTCCAATGTGTGGCTTCAAATAATGAGTTAATTCGTTTATCTCATTCAAGATCAAGGGTTTTCTAAGCTTTCTGCTAGTAACATTCTTGTTTGTGGTGTTAATTAGAGTTCATAGCATGAACAAATTATTTGTTTATAGACCAAACAATGTTCAAAATAATTACATTATGTAGTGGTTAACATTCCAAAATTAAGTTACTTTTACTTAATAAAGATTTCAAGCTGTGTGTTACCTAATATTTGCATATAAACAAATTTATCATAACTATTTAACAATTTATTAAGTTTATTAAGAACAAAGTTATTTCTTTTCTTGAAATTGAAACATAAAAAACGATTGCTAAAAAAACAGCTCAGAAATGGCTATATTATTTTAGTTAAATTATAAAAATTATTTAAAGAACATTTACTTTAATGATTATAAACATAAAAATGTGGTTTATTAAAATGAATTTATAATAAATAACCAGTTTATAATTTCAGATTATAATATATAAAAAACAGAATATAGACCAAATTATTGTGTCAATACTTTTATTAAATGTTTTTAAACAATAGAATTATTAATATTTAAAGTTTAACAGAAAAAAATCAGACTTAATACAAATTACAGATGCTTAATATTTATGTTAATAATTTGCTTTTTAAAAATAATTGAATTTTGTATGTTAAAATTTGGATTATTATATATTTAAACTTTAATTAAAATAATTAATAAACTAAGCAAAATTTTATAAACCAAATAGTTAACAAAACTATTTGGTTTTTGAAAAAATACACTTAGGAAAAATTGTATTCTATATATTTAATAACAGTTATAATTACAAAATTTATGTTAAAAATATTTTTATAGTTTACAAATAATTTTAAAAAACAGTAATAAGTAATTATTACTTTACAATAACAAAATATCCAATGAATTTTTATATAATTTAATATTTATTAATATTAATATTATAATAAAATAAAGATATTAAATAAATTTAAAAAGTATATAACTTGTAATTAAAAAGTTTGACAAAATAATATAGTATTTGCAAATTTTATGCTTTTAATTTAATAAATTTTTAATGTTATGCAAATAAAATTCTTGGCTATTAACTTAATTTTACTTTTCAAAAAAACTATTTACAAAAAATTATTAAAATAATTAAATATATGTGTATTTTTATTTAAAGTTTTATTGTAAACTTAATTTTATTAACATATTTTGAAATAAAACAAAATAATATACACATTTTTATTGTAATTATTTGTTTAAAAATCTTAAAACAATTATTTTATTAGTATTAAAATTTATTAGTTTTGTTAATATTTGTTATTAAATATATTAATTTACTTAATATATAGGTACTTATAAACAAATTTTTTTAGATAAACCTATTGTTTTTGCTATTAAAAAATATAAATAATATTGTTAAATTCTAAATAGTGTTTTATAGAAGTTTAATTATATAAATTAATATTAAAACTTAATTAGTTTAAGAATAATTTAGAATAAAATTTTACTAAAAAAATAATATATTAATATATTTTTATTAAATATATATAATTATATATAAAATTTAGCCAATTAAAAATGTTTTTTTAAATACTAAAAATTTATTTTGTTTATTATTAATTCCTATTTAAATTATTTACAAAAAAATTTAATTATATAATAAAATTTTAAAACATTTTTTATAAAAATATATTAGTTTTTAAATTTTATTAAAAATTATTTAATAATGTATTTATTATTATTATTATGTTTTTATTTATAGAATTTTTATATTTTAAAGTATTAAATATTTTTAAAATATTTGTATTATATATTAATAAAAAACAATACATATTATTATTTTTTATATAATCTTTATAAAATTAAAATTTTATTAAATAATACTTAAAATAAAATTTTTTGAGTATTATTTTCATTTTTATTTATTATAATTTTATAATATATATTGTAAATTTTTTAATGTTTTAAATTTTTTTATATTAATTATATATAAGTTTTATTTTAAAGTATAATATAAATTTTTAATTTTTTTAAAATTGATAATATATTTAATCAAGAATTTTTCAAACTGAATTTTATGTAATTTTTATGATTTTTAATTTATTATATTAGATATTTTAAATAGTAAAATAATAATATTATTAAATTTATAAATAAAAAAAGAAATTGTTTTTTTGTGAATTTTATTTTGCAGATATTTAATTTTTTATTGTATTTATATTATTGTTCTATTAAGTTTTTTTAACTTTTTTTGTATTTAGAAATTATTATATTAATTTGTTTATATAAATAGAGATAAAAATAATATATTTTATATTATATTAACTAATTTTACTTAGTTTTTAGTAAAAAAATACATATAAAAAATATAAATAAATACTAAAATTAATAAAAACCACATAAATAAACTTATTTATACAAATTAAACAAATTTGTTTTTTTATTTATATAATTACAATAACTATTTATTAATATTTAAACTAAAAATAAATTTGTATTAATATAAATATTAAAAAAAGTAACAAAAAATAATTCCAAAAAAAATTTACTAAAATTAATATATTAATGTATTTTGTTGTTATTATATATTATATTTAATAACTTTATTTTGTGTGGTTAACAAGAATTAAATCTAAACAATTTTATAAAAACATGTTCTATAAAGCTTTTTTTATCTTATATAGTGAAATTATTATTAAAAAGAAGTTGTTTTTATTAAAAAGTTTTAATCAATTTCTTTTTTAATTTAACATTTTTAGTTTTATTTACTACTGTATTAAAAACAAATTTAATTAATTTTATTTATTGTTTTAAAAGTTTTTTTAAATATATTTTAATTAATAATGTATATTTTTTGTTTTTTGGTATTTGTTATAAATTTTTATTATTATTTTTTGTGCTTTTTAAGTTCTATGTTTTCAATTATATTATGACAAAAATATTTTTAACCAATTTATATTTACTAAAAGTTAATTTGTTAATATAAATTATAAATTTTCAAAATTAAAAAACAAAATATGTTAAAAAAAATTGAAACAAAAGTGCCAATTATAATAACTAATCACAATTTTTAAGATTATTTTACAACTTGTTAATTTTAAAAAGAGCTTAAAAAGTTGTTTTTATTATTTGGTAATAATAATAATAATAGTAATAATAATAATAATAATAAAAATAACAATAGTAATAATAATAGCAAAGTAATAATAAAAGTAATAATAGTAATAATAATAGTAATAATATTAGAATTAACATTTTTAAAAACTAAAAAAAAAAAGAGTAAAGAATTATTTTTATAACAACAAAAATAATAATTAAAATAATATTAATAACAAAAAAAAGAAGAAATTTCTTGAAATAATTTACTATTAGAGATTTAAATTGATATTAAATACTAATTATAAGGGCTTTATAACAAAAAAAGAAAGAAATTTTTGGAACGATTTAATGTTTAAGATTTAAATTAACACTAAACACTAATTTATAGGAGCTTTATAACAAAAATTGGTGCTAAATACTAATTTATAAAGGCTTTATAACAAAAATGTTTGCCTGAAATTAAATACTTATGCAAAAACAAAACCTGCAAATTTACATACTATCACTCATCCAGATGTTAGTAATTTTACTATAAATATTCTTAAAGCAAGTCTTTTTTTAAATCCATCTTTTTACCTTAAAAAAGTAGTACTATTTCTTGATCCAAATACTAATGGCAATAGCAATAATAGCAACCACAAATGTTGACAAAATGGTTTTGATGAATGATTATTTTCAAATTTAAATTTACCTATTTGAATTATAATTCAATTTTTTAGGTTTATGAAGTGAAAAATATTGGAGAAGTAGGTAACTAAAAATTGGCAGAGTAATTTCTTTCTTTCATAATATTATTCTCAATATTGTATGATTTTTTTACTTTCTTTTTGATTATTGAAGCAAAATCACTTTCAATTAATTATAGAATATTTATAAGAAAAGATTGAGAAGTTCTTGCTTTAACTGCTAAATGCAAGGATAACAAAGAATTAAGTGGTTCAATCCTTTACACCAAGGAAATTTATTAAGGAGAATTCAAAAATGCAGAAAGTAAAACCTTTTTATTGAAAACCATAGTAGTGTCGGTTATTGTAATATAGAATGGAGGAAAATGAAGGTCTCCGTGAATATTTGGTGGGATTAATTGAAAAGTGTACTCATCATCATACAATTTATTCTTCAGAAAAATTTTGAGCTGAGCAAAGTGAATTAAATAAAAAGTAATTTTATTACTATAAAAATTTAATGAAGTCATATGAATATTAAAGTCAAGGTTTTTCATTACACATAAGAAGAAGAAATTTATTAATTCACAATTTAATAATTATTTTATGAAATTTAAAAAAATGTTTTTTATTAATAGTCATTAATGATATTATACAAATAATGAATAATAAATTATTAAGAATGATATATGTACACCAAAATTTATAATGTATAGCTTAAAAGACATATAAAGCTGTAAGTTATTAAATGAAACATTTATTTTGCGTTTATACAAAAGCTTTTTTGACATTTTATGTTATAATAAATTTAATAAATTTATTTTGTTTATTCACGTCGAAATTTCTTTAGTTAAATTTACTTGGGTATAGTATTTAGTTATCTTCAAAGAATTCTCGTAGATTTTGATTTAAATAAAGAAAATTTCTGAAAAGATACTAATATGTTGGTGTAAGATAACCTTTTTTTGAAGTGTTTTTTTGATATGGTATCCTTGTTCCTCAAATGCGATTTAATTCACAATATCAATTTCTTGAAAATTGGAATTAAAAAGAACTTTAAACGATATTAAATGATAAGGGAATGATCATTTATAGTGACTAATGCATATTAATATTAATATAAAATTTAAATACATTTCTTTTTAAAATAACTTATTTTAAACTTTCCATATCTTATCAATGTCACCCCAACAACTCTTTCACGCTTTATCTTACCATTTTGGGAGCTTATTAAATAGTCAGAAATTTTCTGATGTTAGGATTATTGCGCCGAATATTAGAACTTTTCAGCAAGATCCTCGTATTTTGCTATAGCACTCTGATTGGGTCAAAAGAGAAAATAACACCATTATCTTTTCTAAGCCTAATATATCGCTCGATATTTTTGAGGTGATTCTTCGGTCGGTAAGTAATTTTGTTTTCTCAATATTTCTATTCATGACTATTTAATTTTTTATTTGAAATATCTCTTAATGAACGCGGAACATTTACAATCTTAGAATTGCTTATTGCCGCTGACGAGCTTATTCTAGAAAAACTTATTGATCACCTTGAAGATTATCTAATTGAACACTATACAGAAGAGTTGGAAGAAAATTTCATTTAACATCCTTCATCCATCATTCAAAAAGGTACAAAAATTCTGCACCGAAATAGCTGTCAACAATTCAGCAGCAGTCTTTAACTCTCAAGATTTTACCTCCCTTAATAAAAATGCTCTTTGCTCAATTTTATACCGGATGACCTAAATATAAAAGAAAGTTAAATATGGGAAAGATTATAGAACGGGGAGCCACTAAATTAAGCAATGATATTCAATTGTAAAGTTCTTAATTGGACAGATGTAAACTTTGAAGCTTTTAAGGAATCTATTGGAGAACTTCTATTTTTAATCCGGTTCTTTAACATCTCTTCATTTGACTTTTATCATAAAGTAAAGTCATTTGCGAGAAGTTTACCTGGAACCTTATATAAAGATCTTTTATACCATTATTTAGTACCGAGAGTTATCAGCCATTACGGTTTTCACAATCAAATATTGAATCAGAGCTTCTTCAACCACATAATATAAAGCAGCTTAATCATTGGATTCAAGGCAAAGACGAAAAATACTTCTTTTCAAAACCGACTTGGAAATAATTTTAAATTACTACTACGAGTCGAGACGGATTCTCACCAAATGATTTTCATCGGTTGTGTGATAACAAAGGAGCAACAATTACTGTAATCAAAGTTAAAGGGACTGGTCAATTGATTGGCAGATATACCCCAGAATCTTGGCACTCTTTAAATTCAAGTTTAAATGGAGAGGGAAGTTTTATTTTTTCCCTTGGAGATGGCAAACCTCAAAATATAGACTTGGCAAATTCGTTGGTGGATCTGGACTTATGGTTATAAAGAGCTCGGACCCCAAATTGGCATTTATAGTATTCGAACCAAGAGTAGTAATTTTCAACCTATTCCATGCAGTTGTCGAAAGGAAACAAATTATGAGACGTTATAATGCCCGGATCAGAAAACACAACGGTGGAATTTTTTTTGATAATTTTGAAGTTTTTCAAAATCATCAAAAATTAAACCACTTGATTAGATGTTAGGCTAAATAGGACTCTCAATTTTGAAATTTGTACCCACATGGTTTTTTATAGCCTATTGCTCTAAACCCTTTCAAGAAAGTCAAAATTGCAAATGAAATCTTATTTTAAAACCAATACATCCTAAATCATTTTTTAGGATATATTTTCTTGAATAATTGCTCATATTAAATAATTTTAATAAAGAGGAATATTTTGAAGTTTAGATTTATCCATAAGAGCCAGGAACAATTCAAATATAATGACAAAAGCTAATTTATTGGGGCCGAGAGTAAACAAAAGCCATATTAGACAAATATAATTGGCATCCATTTATTTTTTTATACGGTTAGCTGAATAGCATTAGAAGATAATTATTAAATGTATAATATTTAAGTTATCAAAAACAACTAGTTTTTAGTAAGATCAATCAGTAAAATTACTAAAAGTCAAAGAAATCTAAAATTGAAAATAAACAGAATAATAAATAATATATTTACAATATTAAAAATCTTTAAGATATTAGGTAATATAAATTTAGTCTATAAGAATTATCATAAATTTCAATAAAACTAAAAATTTTAATTTTAAGAATTTTCTTGTGCTTTTTTTCAGAAATCAAATATTTATAATTTTTACTATAGTAAGATTTTATTTTTTAAAAAATTGTATTATCTATATAAATCAAATGAAAGTAATCTTTTTATGTTTGTGTTGTAATAATTAGTTTTTTCAACTAGTTGCAAAAAGTTTTAGATATTAATAAAAAAACAGTCCAATAACATCTATAATTCAGAGAACAAAGTTTTTCTTTCAACAAAAACCTAATGAATTTCAATATGTGTCAATAAAATTTGATTGGCTTTTATTTAAAAAAGTAGATATTGATTTTCTCTTGTAATTTGTTCTACAAAAATCAAAGTTTAAGAATAAAATTTTAGTTAAAAAATGTATATTTTACTTCAAATAATAATAAATAAAAATATTTCCAGTTAAATTTTAATTATAAAAAATTCAATATTTGAAATTAAATCAATTGAAACTTTTACTCTGAATTATTATTACTCTTAGCTTAAAAATTTGGTTATTGTCACAGTCATTGTTATCATTGAATGGATTTTTTATACTTAAAAAAAGCAAAAACAAAAATCAAATATTACAGAAAATTTTATAATTTTAAAAATAATAAGAAAAAAATTAACAAATATAATTTAAATAGCAGTATTTAAAAAAGATTTAAATGCAAAATTTATTCAAAAAGTTTAAAATTGTTTTTAATAACCAATTTCAAACCAATAAAACCATATAAAAACTAAAAAACAGTTTTAATATTAGCCAACTTAAGTTTTATAGTTTTATTAAATATTAAAATAAAGATTTTTTATTTAAAAGTTTTTTAACAAGTTGTAATTATTTTTTAAATATTATTAAAATTAATAGTGTTTTTAGAGAAAAAAAAGCTTTAATTTTTAAAATTAAATAATTAAGCAAATTTATATATAAAAACATAATTTATTTTTGTTTTAAAACTGGTAATAATTAACTAAAATTTAATATATTATATAATTTAATTATGTATTAATTAAAACCAATTTTAATAGATATATTGTTATATTATTATTACAATAAAAAGAAAATTATTGTTTACAGCCAATTTTTAAATTTAAATTTAATTTAGTGTATTTTATTAAAATTTACTTAAAATTATAAATATTGTAATATTAATTAATAATTAAATAATTAAAATGTTAAATGTTTTTAGTATTAAATATAATAATAATAATCAGTATTAAAATTACAATTATTGTATTTAAACAAAAAATAAATTATTTTAATAATAATAGTATATTAGATAATTGTGCATATTGTTAAATATTTAATTATTAAAGTTTTTTGATAATTAAATTTGCTAATTGCAAAAATATAATATTATTTAAAACTTATTTTTAAGTTAAATTATTGTTAAAATTTCAATATATTTTAATAATTTATTTTCAAATATAATATTGAAAATAAATAAATATAATTGTTTATTTAATAAATTTTAACACAATTTTAATATTAAATGTTTTAATAATTTTATAACAAATAAAATTTTTTTAGTAAGAATTTTTAAGTTTTAATATTTAAATTATTTATATTAATTTTAGAATTATTTTTGTTTTTATTAATTTAAAAAAATTGTCTTAATAAATTATATTTAATAAATATAATTAAACTATTACTTATTATAATATAATTATATTAAATTTTAAAATAAATATAATTTTATGCTCTTTTTATATATAATCAATTATTTAAATCAATTAAAATAATATTATATATTTATGTTAACAAAAACATAAATATATTTACAAAAACTATTAAAAAACAACTACAAAATAGTTTTAAAACGAAAAACAATTATTTTATTTTAGACAAAATTTATAATATAAATATTTATTACAATATTAATTATAAATAAACCATAAATATTAATTAAAACAGACTTATTATAAACAATTAAACTTTTTTTATATACTTAATTCTATGTTTAAAATTTAATAATTAAATATTTAATCTGTAATATATAATTATATTTCATAAAATTTATATCAATTTTAACAATATCTTTATAAACTAATATTAATTTTAATAATTAATTTTTAATAATAATTATATAAATATAATTATTAATAATAGCATTATATAAAATTTAAAATATTAAAAAATTAATTAAATTAGTTTTTAGATATTTATTAAAATATTATATTATAATAGATATATTAAATTAAAATTTTTTTTAATATTAAAAAGCAAAATAAAAAATAATTTTTTATTTTTTTTTATTAAATTTTTAATCAATATATTATTTTTTATTTAATATTAATTATAAAAAAACTATTTATTTCCTTAATTTTATAATTATAATCAAAGCAAAAGTAAAAAAGCTATAACTGATACTTTTTTTTTGATATTTTATAAAGTTCAACTAAAAAAGTTCTTTTTATTATAGAAACAGCTAAGCAAATATTTTGGAAGCTTTTTTTTTAGTTAATAATAATAAAAAACTGTTTTTGGTAATTATTAAAGCATTTTTTTCATTTTTGACTAATTCTTTACCAGTTAAAGTTTTTTTAAAAAAACATACTTGGATTAATTTTAATATTGTTTCTACTTTTTTAAAGAGCCCAAAAGTATTTAACAATAAGCCAGTTAATTAGTTGATTTTTCTTATTATAATTTTTATATCTAGTGTTATTAACACTACTTTTTTAAAAAAAATAGTCAAAAAAACCAATGTTTTTAAAAAATAAGAATAACTATTTACTTCTATTATTGTTATATTAAATCTTTTTGTGATTTTTAATAAGATCTTGAATAAAATTTCTATTGTATTATCTTATTTATAATTTAAAATAAACCAAAATTAACTATTGATTATATTGCCAAATATGATATTTTTTGGCAGATTATTGCCAGTTTTAGAAACAAAACAACAGTTTTCTATTAGATTATTTGTTTTTAAGAATTAAACTAATTAGATAAAAATTAAAATATTTTTTCTATTTATTTTTGGTGCTGCTGCTAATAGTACTTAAGAATTTATTTTTAGTTGTCAAAGATTTACTAAATAATTGGTTTTTACTTTGGTACTTAATATTACTTTTAAGATTAAATAAGTTTATATTAAGACTGTTTTTTAGTTTATATATAATTTTTTGAGTATAAAGTTAGTATCAAAAAATAATATAAAGCTTTTTTATATAAAATTTGCTTTTTAAGAGTCTTTAAAATCTGTTTTTCTAATTAAGTTTACAAGTTTTATTTGCTTGACTACTTTTAAAATTACTTAGTCTTTAATAGTTTTTGAGTTTGGTTTCTTTTTTGCTGTTATTGTATTGTATAATATATTTTTGGATGTATTTACTACTAATATTAAGATAATCTTTGATGTATTTAGTAAAGTTTTTTATATTATACTGAAATTTGTTGGCATTTAGCAATATGTAGTTGTTTATTTTAAGATTTTAAATATTGTAGTATTTGCTTTAAATTATTAATTAGTTTTGTTAAATAAAAATAGTATTAAAATTTTTTTTCTTATAAATCAAAATAAAACTATTTTGTTTTATAATAAGTTCAAAGTTATGTTAATTAATTTTTTTTTTGACTGTACTGTTTATAAAATTAATAATATAATTTCTCAAATTGGTAATTAAATTTGTTTTTTTTCTTATTTATTTGATTTTAGTTATTGTTTCCAGTTTGTTTTAATCATGTTTAACTCACAGAATAATTTGGATGCAGCTATTATTAAAACTAATACTTTAAGAAAGTATTGTATCTGATAAAAAATTTCTGAATGTTAATACTGTTTTAAATACCAAAACTTGAATTATTTAGTTGTTAATTGTAAAATGTTTTTATCTCTTTCTTTCAAAACTCTTAAAGCTCTTGTGTTTTATTTTATTAATATCAAATTTTATGTTAAGACTGCTGTTTTTATGTCTTCTTTAGTTTTTAGTTTTCTAGTTAGTTCTGCTTTTCTGCTAATATAATAGCTAATATTTTTGTGATTTCTTTTTGGTTAATTTTTTTGGAATCTGATTTGATCAAGCTTTTTGCTTTGTTTAGATCTATTGTTAAGCTGATTAAATCTTTGATTATTATGTTTAAACAATTTATTAATAGTAATTTGGTTTTAACTAGTGTATTTAATTTTAGAATTAGTAAAATTTTAGTATATATAAGTACTTTTAACAAAACAGTTAGTAAGTTAAAATAAAAGATAATTGTTTTGAAAATTAAGTGTAGCTATAAAAACATTAATATGTTTGGCCTTCATATAAATTTGTTTGTAATTAATAATAATATGTTTTTTAATTAAATATTACTATAAAAACATAAATTTATTAGTATTAAGATTGATGTTTTAAAAACAGCCAAGTAATTAATTGAATTAATTAGTAATAGTATTATGTTGTTTAAGATTGTTTAAAAAATGTTTTTTTTAGGTAATTTTCTTTTAAGATATTAATATAATATAGCCTGAACTGATTTAAGTAACTAGTTACAAATAGAAAATATATAAACTGTATTTAGCTTTAAGACACTTAATTTGTTTCTAATTTTTAGATAATAGTTAGATTATATTTGTTAAATACATAACAAAAAAATTATAAAAATTAGAGTTAAAAATATTTGATTTAGATATATATATATTTAAAAAAAACTTAATTATTTAAGTTAATAATAATTATAAAAAAAATTAATATATTATTATAGCAAAAAAAACAGTATTGTATAATGATAAAATAATTAAAAAAGTAATTTAACTTTAATAAGTGAATTAAAGTAATAAAAATTCAATATGTAAGATTAGTTCATAAATATTTTAATTATTATTATTTTTAAAAAATAATAAAAAAATCTAAATAATCCATATTGTTAACAAAAAATAATATATTAGTATAATTTTATGTCTTATATAGCATTCTTAGAATTTAATATCAGATATTAATTATACTTTTTAATAAATATTTATTCAATATACTTTACAATACTAACAATTATACAAATTAAGAAAAATAAATAAAAGAAATAATAAAAAAAAATAAAAAAATTGATATTCTTGTATTAATCTAAGTATAATTTGAATGTAAATGCTTTTTTATATTTTTAAAAGTTCTTATTTTTATATTTTTAAAAGCTTTTATTTTTATATTTTTTTAAAAAAATCAATAATTAGGTTAATAATTATATTAATAATTAGGCAATAATCAAATCAATAATTAAATTAACGTTTAATCAATAATTAAGTCATTAATTAAGTTAATAATTACATTAATAATTAGTTTTAAAAATAAAATAACTAATTTAATAATTTTAATAACTAATACCTATAATTAATTATGGCTAAATAAATAATAAAAGCTAAAAAGTAAAAGATTTAACCATAATAATATTATAAAAACCCAATTTTTTAATAGAATTATCTATAAAAATTAAAACAATATCTAAATAAGTTATTTTTAAACTTTTATTAACAGCTTTAAAATCAACAAAATTTTAATAAAAAATAGAAAATAATAAAATCAAGTTATTATTAATAAAATTATTTTTTATGATAAAAATTAAAACAAATTGAATTAAACAGGAATTAAACTTTTAAGATTAAATTTTTTTTAATAATAAAAGTTTTTCTAATTGAAACATAAATTATAACTATTAAAAAGTTAATTAACAAAAACAATACTAAATTTTTAAAAAAAACTTAACTATTTTATGATAGATTAAATAAGTTAAAACATTCAAATTAAAACTTTATTTTTAAAATAAAAAACATTAAAAATATTATAAATAAAAAAATTTTATATTCCAAAAAAATAATTTTTACACTAGTCAAAAAATTGTTTAAAAAATTAAAAAATAGTTTAACAAAGAATTAGAATTGATGTTATAACTTTTTAGTTAAAATATGTAAATTTACTATCTTATAATCAAAAAATCTGTTAAAATTATTATTAGTATTTACATATTTTATTATATTAACAACTTTTTTTTTAATTAAATCTATTTAAAAAATTTTAAAATGTACAACAAAAAAAATGTACTGTTTTATAAGAAATGTTTTTAAGTAAATTGTATTTTATAATAAACTAATATTATTAATATTATATAAAGAAATTATTTATTAAAAATTGTTTTTTTCAAAATTATATTCACAAAAAATTTTAATATTTACATGTATTTTTTTTAAACTATATCTGAATATGCTTTTAGTTAATTAAAAAATTAAAAAATTTCAAAATATCTATGTATTTTTATTTTTGCAATAAAAAATAATAAATTGTTAATATTTAAAAAAAAACATATATAACTTTCTAATTAATTAAAATAATTACAGTTTTGTTATTATTTATTGATCTTAAAAGATTATCTAATAATATTTAAAATATATTGAATTACTAAAAAATTATTATCAGAAAGAATATTAAACTTGCTATGAATAAAAATATTCTGTTAAAATGAATTTTAAATTTTTTTTTTATTTTCAATTAATATATTAAAACAAATATTAAATAATATTTTATTTTAATTATATAGTTTAAAAATTATTACTATTCAAACTTTTTTCTATAATTAAAAAATTAATTTACTTATTAAATATATATTTAACAGATCTAATAGCAAATTTAAAACAAATTTATTACAATATTTTTATAATTTATTTGTAATATTAAACAAATTAACAGTTTTATTATTTAGCCAATTTTTAATAACTTATTATACAGAATTTTTATTATTATCTTAATAAACATAATATTATTTACATTATTCAAAAAATTATATTAATACACCAAAGATCAGAAATTATATTTAAAAATTTGATAAATATATTTTAAATTAATAAACACAAAATATTTCTAACAAAAATTTATTTTGTATTTAGATTTTCAATTTTTTTGACTTACTAAATATGCTTAATTATTAATTAAAATAATATATTAGCATGATTTACAATTTACACAAATTAATTTTGGTTAATAATAGAGTTAATTATATTAATTCAATAAAATATAAAAAAAGATTAAAGCTTGTAGTTCTTCTTTAACTTTTTTTTTTAATTGGTTGATGACAATAACTTTATGCTAAAATTATTAGCCCAAGAAATTTAATATATCTTCAAAATAGGCTGTACTATAGATTTTTTAAATTTAATTAAAGGCTATTTAAGAATAATTATCTTAAAATAGTCATAATTAATAAGTACTTAAATGTATTGGCCATTAAATAAAATTTAAAGTTTTTGAATATTTCAATTAAGAATAACATAAGTCTTAATTAACCATTTATTATTAACTAAAACTTGATATTAAATGCTTTTATTACAAAAACTTTGGTAAAGATTAAAATTTTATTTATTTTAAAAAAGAAATTATAAATTTTTTTTATTGGAATCTTGGTATTTTTATTAATAGTAATAATTTTAACAATGGCTATATAATTAATTTAATAACTTAATTAGTCTATAATTTATTTTATAATAATATTGTTTACTAATTTACTGTTGAGTATTAATTTAATGTTTATTTGTTCTATTTGAATATTGGTATATATTATTATAATAACTTTATTTAGATTAATAGCAATTTTACTAAAAAATCATAAATATTTAAATTATTAATATTAAATAAAAATATGACTATAAAAGTTTTATTTTTGGTAATTGTAGTTGAAAAAATTATATTAAAGATGGTCTAATTGTTGATAAAAGAAAAAAATTAGTGAATTTAACTATAGCTTTTTTTTTAAAGATTCAATATTATTAAAATTTTGAGTTTTAATAAAACCAAGATATAAAATTTAGTTTAAATAGCCTGTTAATAGTGTTTAAGATAATAAATTTTTATGATTTAAATTTTGAAAAAATACTACTGTAAATTAAATTTGATTTTTATTATTGCTTTATTATTTTTAATTATAGTTAATGGCTTGAAATTTTGAATTGCTATATTATAAAGCTTAATACTAAAATTAAAATTATATTATTACTTAAAAATATTGGTAATAATTCTGTGGTAATTGAAGTAAGTATTGTAATTATAGATACTAAAATAAAAAAGTTTAATATTTTATTGTTTGTAAATATTTAATTGCTAATATTAGTTTTTACAATTTTGATCTGATATTTTTTGGCAATAATTTCTTACAATATAACCAATATTTAATAGTAGTAGTAATTATAGAAATTTTGTTTTTATAACTGTTGTTGTTATTAACATAATTACTATTAATAATACTTTGTATTATTGTTATTTTTTTAATATTATAAAAGTTAATACATTTCTGAACTTTTTACAAAATATTTTTCAATTTTTGAAATAACTTCTTATTTAATTAAATAAGTTTTGTGTTAATTTTAAAAATTCTATTTATAATTAAGTTAATGGTTTAGGTATGGTTGACTTTTTATTAAATTAATTTAAAATTATAAACAAGTATTATAATATCTTACAAACTTTTAAGATAGTAAAATTTAACAAACCAAAAAATATTGCTTCTTAGGTTTTTTATAAATTGGTTTAAAATTTGGCCAAATGTATAATAATTTTATTTAATAATTTGAATTTAGTATAAAGTCTTATTAAATTATCTAAGATAAATAATTATAGCTTTGTAATTTTTTTGTTTTATTATGCTAAATTAATTTTGTAATCTAATTAGAGTATTTAAGTTACAAAAATATTATAAAAAAATGAGTTTAAAAACAACAAAGTTAGTTAATTTTTTATTGAAACTTTAATATCATAAGTTAGCTGTTTTAGTTAAAAAAAAGTAAGGCTTAAATTATTTTGTTATTATTCTAATTATTTGTCATAATTGTTTTTTTAGTTTTTATAATTTAAATATAAATATTTTTTTTATACTTGAGAATTTTTTTAATTTAATAATGGTTTTATATGTTATAACAGAAATAATAAAAGATTGTTTACTTATTAACAAAGAAAAAATTGGTATTAGTATGTTTAATTGTTTAATTGAACTTAATATTGGTTATTTTTTTTGTTGATTGCTATAAAAAGTTAAAATAGAGCTGTTTTTTTAAAAAAAATAATTGTTGATTTAGTTAGTAATTATAATATTTGTTATCTTTAAGTAATAGTGTTTTAAAAAGTATTATTTGTTACAAAAATAAAATTTTCAAATAAAATTTTATATTTTTTCAATAATTTAGTTCAGAAATTTCCAAAAGTCTTTGGAATTTTAAGCTGTAATTTAGTAGACTAATTAAGTAATATTCTATTTTTTAAAATTTGGTAATATGATAATATTGTTAATAATAGAAACTTTGACTTTTTATTAATAGTAGATTATAGTTTTTTTGCTTAAATTATTGTTAAATATTGCTTTTAGTATTTGACTCAAATTTCTTGGAAAGAGTTTTTTTGTTGTGATTTTTTTTAAATTAGAAATAACAATTTTGTGTATATATTTTAATTTAATAACAGATTTTAATAAATTTGCTTTTCAAGTTTTTTAATATTAGCTGTTTTGTTTAAATCATAATCAATTTTGGCATATATATAATAAAGAAAGTTACTTTTAATTACAAATATTTCTTTTGAGATTCTTAAATTTTTTCAAAAATGTTAATATAATGCTTTTCTAAAAAACAAATAATTTTTTTTAACTATTCTAATAGTTATTACTTTATGAATTTTCTGGATATTCTGTTTTTATGAATTTTATAATTTCATAAAAGCATCAAATATTATAAATAAACTTGGTAAAATTGTAATATTAAAAACAGATTATTCTTGAATGAATTAATTTTGGTAATAAATTGATTATCAGTTTTTAAAGATTTTTTTGTCTAAAACTTTATCCATTAAGTTTTTTTATTATAAGACACAAAAATATTGTTTTTTCAAGTGTATTGCTATAGTTGTGTTTTTTTTGAGTTAATTGAACATAATTACTAAAATTTAGTATTGTTTTTTACTTTTTTAATAAGTTAACAAAATAAAATTAATATTTAAATCTAAAAGAGCTTTTTTTTTTTATTAAACTATTATAAAATCTATTTTTAATATTTCATTTCACAAAAAAATAAAAATAAAAAAATAAAAAAAATAAAATAAAAAATAAAATAAAATAAAAATAAATAAATAAAAAAATAAATTAGTATCTTATTAATCATTATAATTAAAAGCAATAGATCCAAGTTATTAAAGTTCTAAAAGCATTTATGCTAATTATATCTAGCCTGGAACAAAGATAAACAAAAACAATTAATCAGATCTTGACAATTAAATATTTTAAATTATAGATTTATGAATTAAATAATAATATTTTATTTGGTAAAGTTGGAATATAAAAAATAAAAAAGATTTTTAAAACTAAGAATAAAATAAAAATATTAATTAGATTTTTATATGTTTTTTTTTATTTGCTAAACTATTTGTTTTTATACATATTTTCTAATTTTATATAATTGTTTTCAATTGTTTGTTATTATTAATTATTGTTTACTATTTTGGCTATTGTTTTATTTTTTTATGTTATAATTAGTTATTATTAATTATTTTGTATTATTTTGTATTATTCTGAATTGTTTTATATTATTTAGCATTATTTTGTATTATTTTGTATTATTTTATATTATCATATTTTTTTATGTTATCATATAATAATCATGTTTTTTAATAATTTTGGATTGATTTTTTTATTCAAGTAATAGCATAAAATTATCTTTATAATTTTTATTATTAATTAGTATATAATATTATTTTAAATTATCACTTATTATTTTATTAAATTACCAAATTATTATTTAATTAATAATCTAATTTGTATAAAAAACAAATATAACCAAATTGTAATAATTAGATTATGTAATATTCTAAACTATATAATATTTAAAATTTACCAAAATACTTAGAAGTTCAATAAAATATTTAACAGTTTACTAAAATAATTTATAAGTTTGCAGAAATAACTTGTAGTTTAATGAAATATATATTAATTTGCCGAAATATTAAAAAAAATGCTAAATTATAAAATAATATTATAACAAGTTTTATAAAAAAAGAGCTTCTTTTTCAAAAAATATATTTTACTCAAAATTAAGCTTATTTTTAAATATTATTAACTATAAATTAATATAAATAAAATTATTCTGAAAACTAAAAATTCTTAACTATTATTATTTCGAAATTACTTATTTTTTAAATTAACAAACTTAAAATTAATTAGCTATTAATTTTAGTAAATGTTAGTACTTATAAGCTTAGATCTAAAACAACTTTATAATACATATTTTTCTATTTTCTTTTCTTTAAAGTTTAAATTTTTCTTATTATAATATTACTGGATAGTCTATTGTCAAGATTTTCTTATAAAAAAATTAACTTTTATAACAAAGTAACTACATATATTTTAAAAAACTTACAAATGAAATTTTTATATAAAAAAATTGATTTTATTGCAAAATAACTACACAAGTAATTGGCATAAAATTGGCTATTTTATCATAAATTTAACAGCATATATAATTTAAAGTATAAAAAAATACTTAAAAAAAATTAGCTTATTAGAAGTTTACTAAGTTTTATTAACAATAGAAATAACAATAAAATAACAATAAAATAACATTAACAACATTAAAAAAAAAGCAAAAAAACTTCTAATAACAATATTAATAAAAAAACTACTATTTTTAAATAAATTAATATTTAAAAAAGCATTAAACAAAAATTTAGCAAAAATATTAATTATAACTTAAATCCAAGTTTTACTATTAAAAATAATAAAATAAACAATAAAAACCATTTTTATAGTATATATATGTATTAATTATTATTAATTAACAATTAAATTAACATTTTTTTTAATATAACCAAAACTTTTTTTATCTAAATTATACTTAATAAATATATATTTAGCTTATTTATATTTTATATATAATAATAAAAATAATTTAATTTAATATAAATTTATATTATTAAAAACTAGAATAGTATAAAATACAATCTTTTAAGATGTTTTATTTTTAAAACAAATAATTTTATATTTAATATAAATATATAAAACCAAATTACTAATATTTATTATAAAAATTATTAGATTGAAAAATTTTAAACTATTGTATTTATTAATAATATATAAAAAAATATTCAATAATAATTCTTAAAAATTCATAAATTTTTGTTTTTATTAGTCTTTATTATATTTATAAAATTATTATTTATAAAAATAAGCTATTTAAAAACTATTAACTTAATAATTTTATTATTAATAAACTTTATTATACTTTTTAATACAAATTAATAAGTATTTTAATTGAAATTAGCTTATTAAATTTAGCAAAAACAAATTTTATAGCCAATTTAAAAAAATTAATTAGGATTTTCTTAATAATTACTTTTATATTTATATGTTTTAGATTAAATATTAATAATAATATTTGTCTTTATAACCAAATTTTAAACTATTTTAATTTAATTTATATATAAATGTAGATTTAATAATTTCAAAAATTTTTAAAAAAGTTTCTACTTTTTTTAAAATCATTTATTTAATGAAATATTTTTTTAATAATTTTTATAAAATTAATATTTAATACAAAAAACTAAATAATTAAAACTTTTTTTTGGCAAGAATATAAAGTTTAATTTCTTATTAAGCACAAAAAGAATATTAAAAATATTATTTTTATTACTTAAAAGTACTGTTTATAAGATTATTTAATTTATCATAATAAATATAAATAAAATTATATTATTTATAGATTTAAAATCATTTATTCTTTTATTAACAATAAAACTAATTTTTTATAAATATTTTTTATATTATTAATATTTATATTCTTATTAACATTATTATAACAACTACTAATTTATTTTTTTAAAACTTAGATTTAAATTTTTTACCAATTTTTAATATATTTATATTCAATAAGCAGCAGAAAAATTTAAACCAACAGATTACTTATTAAGTTTTCTTGTTTTTTTGTTGTGAGAATTATATATTAAATGCTTAAATTTTAACAAATTTTTAATTGTTACAAAGTTCAAATATTGTATAATTTAATTTTTGCATTTGATTGTGCTTGTAAATTATTAAAAATCAAATTATAAATAAAAATTTAAAATACTTTATTGATGTTTTTGTTCAAATTTCAATTAATAAAAATTTATAAATAAGAATATGATAAAAAAAGTGTTTATTATAATATTTACAAAAAAAAATTTCGATAAAAAAATTTAATAAAAATTTTTTCTAATTTAAGTTAAACATAATAAGTTTCATTTTTACGCGAATAATACACAATGAAAAATTTTAATAAAGAAAAAAAAATTTACATTTAAACTACAGAAAATATTTTAGTTTTTTTTGTTTATGGTATAAGTTTGTTATATTATATTATATTATATTATAATCTAAAAATTAAAAACATATTAAAAAACATTAATATAAGTTATTAATATTTTTTTAAATTAGCAATAATTAGGAACAAACAAATCAGACATAAAATATGTAATCAAAATTAATATATTAATATTTAAAATTATTTTTAGAAATTAATTATTAAAATCCAAAAAAAAATTATAATACCAATATAATTTAAACTTGAAAATAAGGAGTATAAATATCTTTTTAATATTATTAATACTCGAGTAATATTAAAATTAAGTAATTTATGATATTATACCAAAATCAAACAGTTAATAATAATTAAATTAAATATAAATTTGTTTTTAATTTAGAAAATTCACATAAAGTTATATTAAACAAGAATTAAACAATTAATATTTTAGTATTATACTGATTATAGTTTATAAAAATTAAAACACAAATTACTTTTTTGTATTTTAATTTCTAAAAAAGAGTATCTTTTTTTCTAATAATACTTTTTAAAACAGCAATTACTGTTATTTTTTGAAAACTTTGAACATTAATAAAAATAAATTAACTATTAATCATGTATTTAATTTGGCCAAAGATACTATATTTAAGATGTTTTTATAAAATGAATTATTTATTTATGTCAATTGTTAATTATGTAAAATTTAAAGTTTATTTTTGTTTGAAAATTAAAAAATTAATTATTTAATAATTAAAATTTTTTATTTAATATAATTTCTAAATAATAAAAAATGAATTTAAAATATTATTAATAATTCGCAAAATGTAATAAAAAGTAACTATTTTTGTATTTAAAAATTTTCTAAAACGAAAAAAATAAAAATTTCAAAAATAAACAATTCTATAAAATATTTTCATTACTTATGTAATAAATTTCAAGTAATATATAAAATTTATTTTCAAGTTTAAAATAATAGCTTAATAAATATTATTAATTTTGCGAAACAAATAATAAAAACAGTAAAAATTATTATTTTAAATAAAATGTCAAAAATTGAGAAAGAATTCCTTTTTAAAAGACATTGAAATTAATAATATATGGTAATTTTTTTTATATTTAAAAATAAAAATATAAATAAATTTTTTTAAAAACATGAAAATAATTTATTAAGATTCAATATTCTAATTTTTAATAATTAAATCATCATTTTTTTATTGTTTTGAAAAGTACAGATAAATTTATGTTTTTATGAGAAACCAATGGTTTTAATATATTATAAGTGTCAAAGCTAAAAACAACAAAGTGAATTGATATTATTATATAAAAATTTCAATGCAGCAAAAAAAATTTGCTTAACTTGCTTTAATAATATGATATAATATTTTTAATAAACTTGAAAAATTATAAAGTTAATTAAATAATATGATTTTATATTGATAAAAAATTTCAAATTTAAAAAAATACAGGTTTTCAAAAAATAATTTATAAAAAAAAAAGCAATAATTTTCAATCAAGAAAATTGATATATAAAAATGTTTCGAATCTTCTCTAGTTTACAGATAATTGCATATGAACCCACATATTGTTAAAAAGCTTACATCAAATTTTTTGCTAACTTCTCAATCGCAATTATTCAATTAAAATAATATACCAGAAAGCTTTTTCTTAAACAAATCAAGATAAAGAAGTACTTTTTTTTTTGAATTGTGGAACATTTGTTTTGTAGTTGCTCTAAATCAAAAGATTATTTTACAATTTTAAATAGCTTAATCTCAAAATTAACCCCCGATTTACATGTGTAAGAATATAAAAAGTTGTCAGTTACTTTGGTGCCTGTACATACATAAACAAATATATATCGGTGCAAATGCGGCAGAATTTGTAGCCAGAAAATTGCAATGCCTCATTTTACCAATCTAGAAATTGTCTCTTATTAAATCTCTGATTGTTTTACTAATTAGGTCAAAAATTTCAAGGTACAATGAAAGAATAATAAAGAATATAAAAAAAAGAATATAAAAAAAAAAATAGTTTTTGACCTTAATTCTATTGTGAGCACAAAAATGGATCTTGTGTCGTTGTAAATCTACTTCAAATTATATTTCTGATTTACACCCCCCTTATTTTAACTTAAAAGAAAGTATAAATTTGCATTTGTGATTAACTTTTGATTGAACTTTAAAAATAAAAAGTTTTGTGATCAGTTTAGATTTTTAAAATTCATTTTTTAACTAGTATCTATATTTGTGTTAAGTTGATGACTTGAATTAAATATTTTATCAAGATGATAATCTATTTGGTGTACGAAAAAATTTCTTTAGAATTCGATTTCACTACTGCTAACTAGTATAAATATTTTTTAAATCACTTAATGGAAATACACTTTGATACATACACATCAACGTTATAATTGATCAACAGTTACTCAAAAGAAAGTTTGTATATAAGACACTTACCTAAAACCCTGCATGTATATTTCATCTAAATGATTTTTATATAATCCCCGTTTTTGGAAGAAAAAGAAGACATCAACGGCAACTTTTCAAAATGAATTTGTTACTCGTACTTCATTCATCTGTTACCCAAATCTTGTATCATTTATAATTGAAATTATTGGATGAAGAGGGTTCGGAGTAGCCCGAAGTGCAAAAAATGATCAAACTCGGGAATTCAATATGTTCAGCAAAAATAACTTTTTTTCGCTTTAATTTGTGATTCCATCTGATGCACAAAAAAGCGAGAAAACAAAGAAACGGCAGAATATGCAGAAAAATTTTTTTATTAAATTTTTTTTCATTTTAAATTCGCTAGAATTCAATGAAATTATTAGTGGAACATTATACAAAAATACTGCTTCTGCATAGGAAGAATTTAATTTTCATGTGTAATAATGTTTTGCTTTGAATGAAGCTTTCAAGAATTGAAAAATATTTAAATCTATTCATTAAGCTTATTTAATGTTCTTATAAACTCAAAGCACTTGGACCGGTGCATTAAGTAAATGAGAATTCTTTTCAAGGCTTATTGCAACTATTATATTCAAGGATGGTGATAACTGGAAAATTAATTGGAGAATATATTGTACATTTAATATGACATTCTTCTTATTAATCAAAACCCCTGAGAAATTTTATTTGAGAAAGAAAGAAAGAAAGAAAGAAAAAAAATCTTATTTGAAAGAATTGATCCATCAAATTTCTAAATATTCCTTTCCTTTCCTTTCCTCTCATGTTTGACCTGAAACTTGAGATTTTCCCTTATCACCTTAATGTTGTTTCTCAAACAAAGATCAACACTGAGAAATACGATAAGTGATAAGTTGAATTTACGGGAAATCTTTCATTATCATTATTGCATTGAGATAACGATTTTAGCCAGTGAGGCTTGTTACTTGGAGTAAACTTCGGATAAAAAGGGGATTCGTGGTAAACAGCCCGGGCAGTCAGCTTTCTGAAACAATTTCTTTCTATAAAAAAGGAGGCCGAAACTTGGGTCATGAATCAAAGCATTAGCTTGAAAACCTAACAAATCTTATTCACCAATAATAATTACAATGAGTAAAAAATCTTATCCAATAAAAAAAAGCCTCGAGTTTCGATTTCCGGCTTCGATGACCAAAAATTTCAAACTCATTTTGGTATCAGTCACTCCGATCGTATTAATAATGGCTTTGATAATAACATATCTGATCGAAAGTAATGATCCGTGTACTCTTTTTTTTTCAACTTACTCGAAAGAATCACCACCATCGAAAAATTATGCTTTTGCTACCAATTGCAAGTTTTATTTACCTATGAATACAGAAAATATAATGGATTATTTTGAATTTAATAAGAAGCAAATCGAATTTGACCTGGCTGCAAAAATTGAAATGGCAAACTCGATTCGGAAGTTTTTTTGAAAAACCCATTTAACAAAAAAAACTCATTAAAGAAAATTTTATTAGTAATACCGAGACTAATTGAACTCTACTTTAGAAAATAAATAATGTAAAAAAAAGAGGATAAACCTTCTTGTAAATAAGATAATCTTCCTTTATTATTTAGATTAACAATTGTTAACTATATATATTTTCGATTGTTGGTTCTATTCTTTTAAATAATTTAAGACATATAAATCCCTTTTTTTTTACAAGATTTAACATAAATTCATAAATTTTGAGTAATATAAACTTATTAATCAATCTTGTTTCATTGAAATGCGCAAATTTCTTATAGATTTCACAAAAGCTTATTCATTTACTTGATTACTTTAAAATTTATTATTTTATAATAAAAATAATTAATAATTTTAAAGTTTTCATCAGTTTTATTATTTCTTGTGAGCTGAAAATGAAAAAACTGCATTGAATAAAAATAAATTAATAATTAAGACTAAAAAAATCCCTTTTTTGTAACCCAAATGGCTATTTCTATTTGAAAAATCTTGTAAAAAGTGAAAATAAAAAATTCTTGTTGAAAATTAGATTTATAAATTTATTTAGTGTTAAAAGATATTGTTAATTTTTATTATTTTTTAAAAAACCTTTTTTCTTAAAAGATTATACAAAAATAGAATTTTAAGCGAAATATATAAAATTTTCGCTTTAAGAATTTCGAAATGTTGAATATATATTTTTTTTTAAAAAAAATAGCCAAAAATTTTTCCAATTTGATAAATAATTTATTCTTATCTTTAAAATTCAAATTTTCTGAAATGATGCGAATTTTTGGTTACGAAAATTACTTTTAATGTATAAAAAATACTCTTTTTACATTGATGTTAAATATATTAAGGCTTTATTATCGATTCACATATGTAGACTGTTATCTAATACCTTGCACTTCAAAAGTAGTTGGTCGCATTTTTCAGTATCACTGATCAGGCCATGCTTTTAGAAATTAATTTATGTGAGGCTGTACAAAAAAGCATTGCCGGAATGCTATCTTTGTATTGAGGAAAAAATTGACCGAAAATTTTTTTGTGGCTATATTACAATCGCAAATCTTGGGAACATTTATTACTTTTAAATTAAAACAATAATGTACAATGCTTCTAATGTTGTATAAAATTTCTCAATTAATTGTACCAGATTTAATAATTTTGTCCTCATTAACGGAAATCAAAAATAACTGGACTTAAAACTCTTGGCACCAATCAATCACAAATAATGTTCGACACATTTTAGGATTAGACTTTAAAAAAAATTTATCCTTTTTATATAATCATATTGAGCTGAAAATCTTTACACTAATAAAAATCAATGCAAAAAATAAAATAATAACAAAATTAAAACTCGAATTTATTCTTTTTACAAAAGTTTAAATTAATATTATTGATATTAAATAATTTCACAGTATAATTTTTGAAAATTTGAATTAAATTTATTTTATTGGTAAAATTCAAAGTCACATATAAATATTTAAACTAAAGCCACGCAAAAACGGTGTTAGATTTAATGAATTTAAACTTTGAAAGCAGTGGCTTATTTTAATTGACAAATCTTTAAATGGCCTATGTTTATCGGCTATGGTACAATCTGCAAAAGAAAGAATATCACTTAATTATTCAATAGGATAACCAATCAAAAAGTTTGAAGGAGCCACAAAATTGGGTTTGATAATAAAATATTTTGAAGATCTATTCAATAAAATAAAATAAAATAAAATTTAATTAATTGTTACAATCTTAAAAACAATAAGCCTAAAAAATTTTTCTTTAGTCAAAGTAAATTTTTTTTTAATCTACTACTTTATTAAATTTGTTTGATAGTAAATTCTATTTATGATTGTTAATTTTTTCGGATATCGACTTCAAAAGCAGTGAACGAAATTTTTATGGTCTTCCTCTTTGACCTTTCCAAGTAGGTAAGTTTGGCAACGCAAGTTTTAAGCCTTTTTATACCTTCAGGTTTTGAACTGTAGTTTTGGCTCAAAATAATTGAAGTTCCTAGATTAATTAAATATTTTCGCGGTGAAAATTGAGATTGTGTGGTATACGGGTACGTAACGGCAGCAATAATAAAAGGAAATATTTATGAAGTTTTATAAAAGAGTTTCATGATAAAAAGAAAATTAGATTTTAGGGTTTATCATGATGATCCGTGTAACGTGCCCAGCTTGGAAAAATAATCTTTGGGTTTTTTGCTAGTATTTGACAAAAATTTAAGTCAACCTGAAACAAGTTTCAACATTCCAAAGGTTTTTGTATTGAGACCTTTTTTTCATGACTCGAAATTTTATATTTCGATCTTAGTTGTTATTTCGGTATTTAATTTTCAGAAGCCTGAGGGATAATTATGGTTTCTACAGGTTCTAAAAAATTTGTTCAATCATGTCATGGGAATAACCCTCAGAGAAAAGTCCGATGAGATAAAGAAATTCATTTTTTGTGTCCAATTTTTCGTGATACTAGGAATTTATGGTTGTCCTTATTTAAAAATCTATTTATATACGCAAAAAAAAACTTGAAGAATTCATTGAATTTTAAAATTTTCTTTGGTAACACTTTGCATCAACGTTTGTTACCTTTATTTCACAAAGACCAAACATATATAACGTGCATTCATGCAAGATTTTTTCTTTCATATGTTCTCATTTCTGATTTTGGAAATTTCAAAAATACATACGCATGATTATTTTCACAAAGAAATTTTCCGCTTTACGATCTATTGGAGCTTTCAGATCCTATTCATAATCTCATCTTGGATAGTTTTACATTTTAAAAGCCTATAAATTTTTGGGTAATTGAAAAATAGTAAAGTTATTTTTTACGAAAAATTCTATTCTAGAGTTGGCAAGTCTTTAAAAGACAAGGATAAACCTTGCCCAATATGATTGCAATGCGATGCATCACAGTCTTACTTTGAATTGTTTGTGCGAATATAAAGTTTGAGATTGACATGAGAACGCCTTTAGGCTAACTCAAAACTAGCTTTTACTTTTGCAATTTCATACGTTAGCTGCATCTTGATTGTTCATAATAAAAATATCAAAGCCGTTTGAAGAATAAATGGTTTATTTGTTGTTGTTGCTAATTATATAATTTTAGACCATAAAACTGAATTTCAAAACATGAAACTTTCTTCAATATATACTCACCCTATCACAATAACCAATTCATAAATAGATGGACGATTTAATTTGCCAAGATTTCTACGAACCCAGATATTTTATGCATAAAGCATAGAGATATAGCGGCTGTAGTGTTCAATGTTGGCACAGATGACAATGGGCCTACCCCACATTTGCTTTTTTCTTGTTTTCTCTTTAACAATGGGGGCTGCAAATTGTGTATGAGATTCGGGAACCCAGGTTTAGTAAAGTAGGATGTCGATTTCGCAAGTAACAACAGAGTACGTATTACAAAAATTTCGAGTTAAACTATCAAATTGCTAGAATGAAAATATTCCGTAATAAATAATATTAGGTCAATTTACATCATGAAGGGAATTAAATACTTTTTTAATTTTAGAGGAGCAATATCCTCTTTAAATTGGAATTCGATGAGGTTTTTTAAGAAAAGTTTGAAATTTGAATTCAAAAATCAAAATCCTTAAAATTCTTGATTTCCAAAACTTGTACTCAAAGTTTTGTTACTTGACATGATTTCTTACAAGTGCCATAATCGAGATATTAAGAAAAAGTTGATCATTTGGGAGGAATTTTCTTTAGAATTTCCCAATGATAATTTTTTTTTTTTTTTGGAAACTTCAATAAGTAACCCAATTGATTCATACAATGTTGAACCAATTTTCACCATATCCACATGCCGACTATCATTTTCTATTTTGTAAAAAGCTTAATAATTATGCTAGCCATTGTTTGTGTTGATTTGAACAATGGAACCAACAATCATTTTCCAGAGGTAAAACATTTACAATGCATCATTCTTATCAAACCAAACATATCAAGGCGTTTTCGGGTTGCAAAATTTTTTTTTTTTAAAAACCCAAGGATATCTGACAGGCACACATTTTTTAATTTTGAAACGACTGGACACAAATGACACTTTTTTGAACTGAAAAAAAATTTTTTTTTTTCCTAAAAACTGCACGCTTCCCAAAAAGTGAATTGATGTTGAAACGAACGAACAATAGGGCATCAAAAAATGTTGATAAGATACTCTGAAAATTTCTCGGCTCAGGCTGGAAATAGGAAGCGGTGTTTTAAGCTTTATATTATAAGAACAATAATGGAGATTTCTGTTCAGAGTGTTCACGCTTTTTATTTATATTTTTAATCGAAATTCAAAATAATTTTTTTGATAAATAGACGCCCCAAGGCAAATACCTGAAAATCTGGGCATGTTTTTGATCACCGTTCCGCCATAACTATCATTTTGCTTTGGAAATTTGCCCCAACCCAATCCCTAATCTTTCTTTTCCTCAATATACCTTTAAATACCGAATTGTTATCCCTATCAAATCGCAAAATGAAAGACGTGATAAATGCCCAAATTTCATAGCTTCGCTGATGAAAAGTGTCTGTCAAAACGGTGGCGGAACGTCTATATCAGAGACTTGTCCCAATTCCTAAGAACATGATTCATTATTACACGCCTGGTCATAGGGGATTATATCGTCCAACGACCAAATAATGACTCTTTGGGTTTGACGTATTTTGGACGATTTCGATCAACTAAACCAATTTCCTCAACCATTTAATATCGTAATAGATTCTTTTGGTATTCGCAGGGACATTATTCGAGAAAAATTTCAATTTATTTAGCATTCACTTATTTCGCATAAAGTATCGAAAAAATTTGACCTTTCGTCAGTTCCGTAAAGAAAAGCGTGTTTTCGTTTCGAATTATTCAACGTGTTATCATTTTAATAATAATGGCGTTCATTCAAATTTCCTCTTTTTTTTTTCTTTTTCTATTAAATTTTCGTAATTGGCCGAAAAAAATTTTTTTCTATCTTTTTTCACAAAATATTATAATCCTTCGAAAAAATTAGGTCCCCGAGTGATCTAATAAATTATTAAATTACCGAAATTTAAAGAGAAAAAACTCGTAGCATCTGACCGTTTTAACTTTATACCGATATAAATTCAATAATAAAAAAAAATGATATTCCAAAATCGGGTTTGTCACAGTAAAATTTTGAAATTGGCTTTAACTCATTTATAATATTGGAGATGCAATTGATAGATCCGACTAGATATATCAGAAAATGAAATTCATTTGTGTAACGTCCAATTTTTAATTAATTTTAAAGCTAAATTTAAAATGTTTCTGCTCTTTTAAAAAGTTAAAAAGGAACTCACTAACTTTTAATGGTTTGTATCTTTTATTTTTTTTTTTAGTTTTATATCAAGAATATAAACTAAATCTTCCAATGGCTTCCAAGAAAACTATATTTGCAAATATTAAATTCTTTGGAAATATTAGAATCATATGATTTTGCATAGTTTTTTCTTCGCATCTTTTGATAGCCCAACTGGCCCCCCCCCAAAGCCTTTTTTAATTAAGGCATAATCATAAAAAAAAAATTAAAATTCAGATTTTAAACGCAAGTGATTCATATCTGCTAAACCCCCAAGACTTGTGCAAATATATTAATATCAAAAAAAAAAAAGACGATCAAGAAAAAACCATAAAAATAAAAAAATGATTTTAATTTAGAAACAATTAATGAAAATCTGGTCATAATATTTTATTCTATGAATTTTTTCAAAAATTGAAAAGAATAGAAGAAAGTTAGCGGTGGTTAACTTGCTTTTGCCCTCATATGTGACAATAATTTATAATTGTATGCTAGTTTTGGTAATCCATAGGATTCATAGAGATTTGTAATACCGCTATAGTCACATGAAACTCGTTTAAAAATAAATCAAAAATAATAAACAAATTGAAAAAAGGTTAGAAATTGACTTTGAAAATTAAAATTATTATATTGCTCATTAGGCGCACACACCAAGTTTCTTCCAAAAGCGTAAAAAATAAGTCATAATGTATTTAAAGAACTTTTTAATATTTCCCAGATCTAGATTATTAAATAAAGGGATCTATGAATTCTTCTAATCCGAAGGTGTTTGTGTTACAGTTTCATTATTTGAGATCTGGGCATTGATTTCTTAAATAGAAGCTCATCTATAAGATTCTATTCAGTTGTTGTTCAGATCTTTGGGAGAAATTTCTGCATAACTTTTGAAAGCGTATGTTGTGATATATTTATCACATGTTATGATCCAGAAAATGAAATTTCTTTTTTTTTTTTGAATTGTGTGGCGGGAAAAGTTCTTTTTAATTAGCTTTTTAAACGATGAAATTTTCAAAAGAGTAAAATTTTGTTGGAATATTCAGTCTATCGACTTGATTTTGGTTGTGGAAAGCTATTAACTATAAATCTTTTTTTCTATTAAAGGTTTTTATCTACATCACTAATTGGACCAATTCCTTTCTACTAGGGGGAACAATTAAACAAGGTTTCACTGCTTAAATCACTTCAAAATGGGAGGAAATATACTGTATACCAATTTTGAGAGAAACTACGCGGATCAAAGTTGCGCCAAAAAATTATGTTTCACGTTGAGCTGCATTAAGTTCGAACCGTGATTACATAATTCAAAGGTAATTTAAGTACTTACGATACTTTGACGTTATAAATCGTTTGAAATACCAACTTGGGTGATACGTTTCTCTTCAGTTGCGAGACAAAACATAATTTAAGGGAAAACGATAAATCAAATAAATTAGTAATAATAATGACAAAGCCCACAGAAATAAAATTATAAATAATGTTGGGGGGGGGGAGGGGGGAGGGGGGAGGGTGTGGTTATGATCACGGTTTTTTTTTCATTCAAGTCTGAACTCTTTAAACTATCCTGTCCCAATTGAAATCATTGATTTACAAAGGAAACCTCTTTTAGTAATCTAAACTCGAAACTCGAATACCAATCACACTCGGCTGATAAAAGATATAATTAAAAAAATTTTAATATTGAACATACAGTATATATATATGATTGTATCTTGTGAGATAAAAAATTTTTCACATTTTTAATTTAAAAGTTCTTGATTGTATTCGTTTGTCAACATTTAATACAGCTAAAATAGAATTATCATTTCAGAACAGTGTATTTTGGATGCATGAAAATATTTAAGAAATCTCAGTTGCAACCGTTTAAAGAAATATCTTTGCATATCTTTATGAAATTTTTTTTTCTATTCTAAAAAAAATGATTTAGAAAGTGAAAAATTTTACATTTGATTTAAGATAAATCTGAATGAATTTTAATTTAGGTAAAAAAATCAAAGCTTAATTTTTATTTGTTCTCGATTTTTAAATGAATAAAGTTTTTCTGATCAAACTCTTATATTTTTAAGCATTTGTTTAAGGTTAAGAGACTCAGATGACTTACAATATTATGTAATTAGGCATTTTCAAATACTATTGAGTATTTTGAAGCCTTTCACAAAAGTTACCTGCATCGTGTCCTACGTTTCTTGCTCATTTAGACTTTCATTGAAAAAATTTAAAAGCATAAAAAGACGATCAGAATGTGTACCTTGTAATCCAATTATAATAGTTTATCTAAAAAAAAATTGTTTTTCTTATGTATTTTAATGCATTTTTTGAAGATTCAGAGATTCGGTAACTTCCATGATCATGATGTAATTAGGGACTTTTCAATATTATTGAGGATTTTGAAGGCTGAATCGTGTCCTACGTTTCTTGCTCATTATGAAAAATCAAAAAATTAATTAAAAACCCAGGACCTAAAATTAATTTTTTCTTTTCTAAAACCAGCAATTCTTAGTTTTTTACAACACAAAAATTTATTCTAAAACTGATAAAATATTTTGACCATGTATATTTTAATTTATAATAAAAATCTCCGATTGCAATTAATTAGATTTATAATTAAAATTTACGTAAGAATTTAAGTAATATTTTATTTTAAATTTCCTGGTGAAACCCATCTTTGATATTTTTTTCAAAATATTATTCAGTAAAAATTTTTTTTTCTTTCTTGTACATGGGAAAATTTTTAACTTTTCTCTCTAGATATCAATAAAATTATTTTCTTTAGGAAAAATCTTGGCATAAAATTGTGTTAGACTACGAATAGTTTCAATAGCACAACCGTTTTTCAAGAGAGATAAAATGAAAATTTATACTTTAACTACATTTCTTATATTAATATTCATAGATTCTAGATTTCCTTGGAAATTCTGTTAGGCTTTAAACATATCCACATCCACATCCACATTCACTTTCAATCATCTTCCTTTTCAGATGGTATCCATTCCAAATGGGAATGATCATTTCTAAGAAAATTTGTATATGAATCTCGGAATCTGTGACAGACCTTCAAAGCTTCATCTCCCAAACCAAGAATCTGAATGTTTTTGACAACGATATGATAATTCTCTGGAGAAAAGCCGTTTGCATACCAGGAATGATTGTCACCAGTATACATCTATTTCAAAGTAATTAGAAATAAATGATTTAACACATATCTTTCTGGCAAAGAATAGAATAAAAAACTCTTTTTTAAAGAAATCAAAAATTACCCAGAATAAAATCTCTTCGAATTTTGTTAATTCTGGTGCAAAGAGTTTGACCTTTATATGCATCTTTACAAGCATATTTTTATCATTTTTATATTTATTTAAAAGATATTGGTGTGGTAGTTGATCATGATATTTCTTAATGAGATCTTTCAAGCACTTGCTCTTCAATGAAAGGTATATTTGATGACAGGAATATTTCTCCGAATAGCGTGAGACAGCTCCTGGTGAATCATTTTTGTCAACAACTTCAAGAACACAATCTGACTCGTCATCATTAAAGCAGAAGGAGGCTCCATTCGAAAGAAGATAATCCTCTTCTTGCGTCATTGATATCACAAAAAATTTTTTTAAATAGTGTTGATGTTAAAACTATGTTAAAGATAAGATTATTTTTGACTTAAAGGTTTTTGACTTGGGGATTTAAGGCTTGAATTTTAAAAAAAAATTCCCTTTACTCACAGTTAGTTTGAATATGGGTATAGAATTTGAGCAAAAAAGAACAACGGTGGTGATAACACTATTTATAATGAAATTTTCACATTTAAAATAAACAGTGATCTGGTAAGGTAATATTCATGCTGTCCTTGACATATGATTGAACACAAATCAAAAAAATGATTAGACTTAAGTGCATGCTATCACTTTTAATTTAAAGATTTTCGCAATTTCGATTAAAAGATGATTATGATTCTTTCAAAATTGTCCGAGTCATCTTTTACACAAAATAAAATATTTCATGTAAATCATGTATTTTTATGTATTGAACCCCTGTACTCTCATGCTAGTTTTTATCCGGCTAAAATATATTATGAAAAACCAAGATCATTAAAATAAAATTCAACCAATATGATGGAAATATGTTCTTTATTTTATTTTCATAATGATAATTAACTTATCTGTCACGATAGAATCACTGAAAGTTCTTAGTCAAATATCCTTGAAACTCTATGAGAATCCGGTTATTTAAGCATGACTTTCACAATTCGAAGTTTATTAATTTCCTTTAAAGTCCTGTTTTCTTGTATGATTCTTTATATCGACAAGTTTTATAAACATTCCAGATGGAAATTCTAAATTAAAACCATTTTGCTCAAAGAGCTCTATTTAGGTTCTTAATACCAGAACGCTCATTAAAAAATTCCAAGACAATAAACAATCTTAAATTGTACTAGCATGCATCATATAAAGATCATTTATTTAATCTCACTTCAAAGAAACATATTACTTTTGTTTTACAGAGACGATGCAACTTGAGAATTGATTCAAGTGTTTCATCTTTGTAATACAGATTTAATTCCCTCATAATTCTCAAAAGAATTATTGTACCCTTACGCATAAGAAAAATAATTATCTTTCTGAAACTCGCAAAAAAAAAAAATTTAATTTTAAAATTACTCGCATGGTATTTTTCCCATAACCTAAATATTCAAGCTGGTCACGCATACTTTTGAAAAATACTTTGAGCTATATTAAAATTTTTTGTTGCCATTTATACCCAGTAGATTAGTTAAAAGGTTTAGAGCAAGATATCCTGAAATAGATACCAAATACCGATACGGGTTATCTTTTATTTACCCTATCAATAAAGTTTCAGGATATTATCCTCAAAGATATCAGATATATACACGATAGTAATCTACATTTATTTATTTAGGAATTCAAAGGACGAATGCATTGAAAAAACGTGTACCGAAGTCGAATTTACAAATGAGATATTTAAATACAAATCAAGAAGCTGTTTTCTTGAAGCAAAGTTTTCGAAAAATTTAAAATATTGCTCATATTTAAATATGAATAAACAATGTTCGTAAACGAAAGCCAATAAAACTTTTCAGCCATATAAACTTTTGAGACAGGCCTGAAGACAAATATTTAAAAAACCTTGCTTAGAATCCAAGAATTTATTCAATTTTAAATTAAAACTCAAGCATACGCGTCAAAACCATTAAGCCCAAGCCTTTTTCCTTTCCTTTTCCGAGGTCATAGTGAATCGGCGTCCTTTGTAGGCTTTTTCTTGTCCAGAAAGACGAGAACCAAAGAAACTTTGCCTACGAGCTGTGCTAAATTTGTCATTTTCATGAGCGACAGTAATTTGGACGATCTCACCAAAACTGACGTGATGTGATTGTGTGGCCGATTTGGAGATAGTGGAATCGATTGGGCTCGAGTTGTCAACAGCAGCATTGTCGACATGAACATCTTGAACGATGGAGGTATCGGTGATCTCACTTTGTAGTGGTTGCTGGCTCTTATTGAATTTCATCGCCTGTTGTCGATTCTGTCCGTTTTGTGTTTGATCCCGGGCCGACCATTGTTGTAATGGCTGAGATTGGTGTTCAATTGGGGACTTAAAAGGTTGATCTTTCCCATTTCCATTGCCATTCCCACTACCACGACTGAAAGAAAAGCTGTTTGATCGATCGCGATTTTTTATTGCGTGTGGTGGATTTTGAGCTGAATTAGAATTTGCAGGACCATTGACAACGCCACGCGGTTGCTGGGTAAATTTTGGATTGTTTTCTGTTGAAGGTGAACTGAATGTATTAGAGCGTCCACGGGGAAACTTACTACTTTGTCTAGCAGGTGCAACTGGTGGAGTCGGTAAATAACGAGCATCCTGGCTCGGTAAAGTGTGATAACTGATGGTGTTACCACGATCCCGATTTTTTCGATAACGGTTATTTCCAAAAGGATTAGAATTGTCACCATCTTGGGAATTATATTTACCAACATCGGGAAAAGAAAAACGGACATCTTGTGGAGAGTACTGCATGCTCTGAATACTTTGAGTAGAATATTTTGGGTCAGGTCCAAAATTTTTGAGTCCCCCAATTGGAGCCAGGTTCTCTCGTTCGTGCACCTGGGCTGCAGGGTTTTTAATGTTTGATGATGATTGAGGAATTGATTGATGACGAGATACATCTCGAAGATTTGGAACACTTCTTTTGAGGAGATTTGCCGAAAGTTGAAAATTTCCTCGAAAATTTGGATTGCTTCGTCTGTGTTCCAAAAAAAAATTTTCATCAATCCCAGCCCCATTGTCTTGATCATCCAAAGTATCAGGTTGAATATCTTTCAAGGCGTCATCGTATTCTGAGGTAGATTTGGGAGGACTATTTACAATGTCATTACAGCTGAAATTGTTGCCGTAATTAGAATTTATTTTGCTATTCTTATGGTATGTGACATCATTATTGAGACTATTGATTTGATAAGAATTTTGAGAGATAGGTGATTTTTCATCAGATGAATTGTTGTTTACTCGTTGCGGAATTACTATCGATAGAGGTGAGGGTACCGAGGGTCTTCGAGTGAAACTTTGCCACTCTTTACTCTTTTTTTGAATCAGTGGATGAGTTTGTGGGATATTGGGAAATTTTCGACCATTATCCTTCAAATACAATCCCTTGGGATTTCCATCCCATTCAATTTTTGCAGCATTTCCCCCAATGAACTCCATATACGCAGGCCTAGCATCAACATAATCACCATCTACATCAACATCATTCCAGAAGCTGTTTTCATAAACTGGGGTATCAGGAATTGAATCCATTTCAGAACTGTTTGGAGTATCCCATGAAATACCAGCTCTCCATGCTTCTGGATCTTCCCTTGCCGATAGTTTTTTATCGTTCCATCCTTCCGGTTCTGTTATTGTTCGATTCAAGCGGGAGTCTTTCATCTTATGATGATAATCATAATTATTGTGTTGTTGATTTTTCAAGTAATTCGAGTCAGAGTTTTTGAATATATGAGAATCAGATGGAGAATCAGGTACAAATTTATCAAATGGTTTGAAATTCCTTTCAAATTGTTGCAATGAGCTTCGTCGCGAATTTGAGCCAGGAATAGGAATATCTACGTGTTTTTTTGACGGCCAGGATGATTTTTTCGGAGGCTTAAAAAGAGGAGTCGAAGGGATTTTGGCTCTTTTATCTTCGAAATTATTCTTGTTTCCATGTGGAAAGGTAATTTCCATGGGGGGATTCACTTTAGGTGGGTGCGACGGAGGTGATTGGTCATAAGTTGGATCAATGAAATATGGCTGATCAGAAATAGTGATTATTTCAGCTTCGTGTCCAATTCCAGCAGTTTCCCTAAAGAATATTCTACAAAGTTCAAAAACAATAATTGTGGAGCACAAAATCGCTAGCATAATTAACTCACATTAAAATTTGCCTCAAATACGCATAATTTGGGGCATCTTGAAACCGAAGGGACTGAGCATATTCCAAATAAGTCATGAATCCCCTTGGAAGATCTTCACACAATTCCTCCAGGGGCATCTCTTTTTTTTCACGCATTTTTTTCCACCCCTGCTCAGCATTATCTGCAGTCAAACCTGACCAAGGAAGATGACCTTTTAAAAGATCAATGAACACATATCCGAGGGCCTCCATATCATCTCGACGGGAAGCCACTATGAAAAATGAAAATTTCTTTTAGAAGACCGTTGAAATCATCAGATAGCATATAAAGATTGAAGAAAATGAAATAGCGAAAATTTACCTTTCCCCTTATGAATATTTATACTGGCATATCTTGCAGTGCCAGTCTTATGCCTAAGGTATTGCTTTCCAGATACATGCTTCCCGGTATCCGGATTTCTGTAATAGGTGGCCAGACCAAAATCAACAATATACACCAAAGGCTTTTTTTTGTACAGGATTTTTGCGTTAGCTCTTGCTCGATAAGCGGAGGTGCTGTCAGAATCGGATTCATAGCAATCCTTTCCGGGTATTTTTGGGATCTCAAAGTCAAGTTGCAAAAGGAAATTTTCCGGTTTGACATCACGATATACGATGCTTTTCTGGTGGATGCCCTCCATTATATTTACCTGAAAAGAAGATTTTAATTAAGTTGTTCTTTTATGGGCACTGAAAATTTCCACCCAAAAAACCATTAGGTATTCACCATTTGAACAGCGATGTCACTAACAAAATTTACAGGGAGTTTCCCAAAGGTTACTCGAAGATGTTTGAGATTGGGTCCAAGCAAATCCATGACGCATGCATTGAAAGGGGGTACCTCCCCATACCAATGAACCTTGGGTACAAAATCTTAATTGAATGACAAAACCAGTTAGAGAGAAACGATGTCACTAAAGCTCAATCTGTTAAAAAAAACCCCCCAATAATCCCTTACCAAACTCTTGAAGTAAATTAAGAATTTTGACTTCGTGCATCAGTTGAGCGGTTGGAATACCAATCAGCTCGCGTTTGATAGCATATTCCTTTCCATTCTTGTCAACGGCTTTTAAAACACAAAATTGATATTTTAATATCAGTTACAACCTTAAGTGTTGTTCGGACAAGAACTATTTGGGAAAAAAGTCGGAATGATTCTAACTTCACAACCCTAAAACCAAACAAAACATTTCTGCTTTCATGGGTCAGACTTTTTGGTATAAGAGATAACTAACACCAAGTAAATTTCGTCAGAAAAGTTATTCTGGAATTTCTAATTTTTCTCAGAGGTTCCAATTTTTTGGATTAAATATCTGCTTTTCAAATATTTCTTGCTTCAATTTACCTATGTAGACCTCACCGAAAGAACCTTCGCCAATTTTGTGTCCCGTAAACCAAGCTCCGCCAACGTTGGCCATTTTCAAAAAAATATATTCCAATGGCCAGGTGGTTACTTTTATCCAAAGGCCAACGAAAGTAGGAGCACGGTCAAGAAGTGGCTTTGCTCAAGTCAAGACGTTTCTTGTAGAACAAATGGAGAAGTAAAAGGATAGTACAGTAAAAAAAAGGAATGTTTGAAAATTTTGAAAGGTTTGGTTCTTTTCTTGAAACACAAATTACAGGCCAAAAAGAAACAAGAGTTAAAAATGGTCTGTAAAAACTAGAGCTTTAGCACAAAAGTCAAGGTTGTGCTTTTGATTGAAGAGCGTGTGCTGATGTGAAACAGAACTAACTGCTAAGAAATCTAAGACGACTGCAGCTATTGGCTTTTCTGTTTGAAAAATTGATTGACACTGTGATGATGGGTGTTACGAATATCGTGATTTTTTTTCAAAGAATAATGAAAAAGACCTTGATGACATTGATTTATGATAAGAAAAGCAGCCAATTTATTATTTATTAACGCGAGTCTCAAACATTTTCCCGCGATGATTAACATGCCATTGATTTTCATTTCACAATGCCCGTCTGGCGGTGTACAACTGTGTTGTACTTATCAGATTAACTTCCCAATAAAATTAGTGCTACACATGAATTGATATAAAAGTCGAGAGTCAAACTTTGGGAATTATGGATAATTTTTTGTTACCATGCATAGGCATACTCAGATAAACTACTTTAAGATTATCTAAAAAAATTTTTAAAACCAGTATTACCTACTTTGTGTGACACTTTTTCTCTTTATGGTTTATATCAGCCAGGTGACATGTCAATCGAAAGCTCAACTTGAGTTCTTCCATTTATGATGACCATTTTACATTAATGTATTTACTTTGTCATATGAGAATATTTTCATGAAAAAAATAAAGCTGTGAGCAAGAAGTAGATATTAAAAGTTTAATTATATAAATCATATTTTAATTGAAAATTAATTAATTTAAAAACTAATTTTGATAATTATCATTAAACTTATGTTTTAAGTTAATATTACAACAAGATGTTTAAAAGTTTATTTTTATTAATTTTAATTAGTATTTTGTTCTTTAATTTTAATTAGTATTAACAATAAACAACAATGAATAACAACAAAAATAACAAAAAAAACAGCAAAAACAACAACAACAACAACAACAATAATAATAATAATAATAATAATAATAATAATAATAACAATAACAATAATAATAATAATAATAAAATAATTAAATAGTATTTTAAAATAAATATTTAAAACAATGAATTATACATATTATTTTTACAATTTGATTAATTTAATTAATCAAAAATATGTTTTGTAATAAGTTTTGTTATTAATTTTAAATTAAAACCAAATAATTTTATTATTATTTTACATTTTAATTTTATAAAACTCAACTTTATTATAAAATTTAATTAATTATAACATGTTAAGATTTTAAATAAATTTACTATAAATTAACATAAGTCAATTTTTGTTATTAAAGTGGTTTGTACAATTTTATTTTAAGCTTGTTATTAAATTTTTTTTTAATGTAACATAATATTTAGTCAATTTGAATTTATTAATAATTTGAATTTATGATGAATGTTTACATTATTTAAAATAACTTGAATTTATTTTGCAAAAGCTTTAAAAATTCTTGAAAATTTTGCAGATATAAATATATATATGTATCAAGTTTCAAATTTATTTGCTGTATAAAAATCTGGATATTATTTAAAACTTATGACTTTAATTATTAAATATTTCTAAATTTTAATATAGCTCAAATAGTTCATTTTTTTTAATCAAATACTAGGAAATCAAAACTATTATTTGAAATCTTCATTTTATTATTCATGTTTTAAAATGGGTTCAAATGTTTTAATGTTTGTCTGTCAAATCTAAATAGATCTCAAATAAACAAAATAATGACTTCTTTAAAAAAGTTCGGCTAACATAAAATAGATTGATTTTAACAGTTGAAAATTATATGTTTGAATAAAAGATTAAAATAATATGGCTTTAGGCCATTATTTTGCACCAAATAAAAATTCTTTCGATCTTTTAATCTTAAAGTAATAATAAAACCCCAGATTTGCTGTGTTCTCTTGTAATCGTATATATTTTGTCAATATTTGTTGATGCTGCTCAATTATGTAAATATTTGCTCATTGAGCAAAAGGGTGGAAATATCATTCTATAATTGGTTTTTTTCCCATGCTAATAATTTACTTACAAAAGTCCTGGACTGATTTACTTGGTATTAGTGTTTAATTTTAATATGCAAATTTCGAATTTATGTCATCCTTAACCTATATCTGTGAGCTAATACAAACCTTTACATATTTAGTCATATAAGGTAAAAAGGATTTTTTATTATAATTATTAACTTCCCCACAATACCCCCTTTATACCTTAAGTCCTGAATGATTTCAAAATTCCAAAATTTTATAATTCTTATAGTGAATCGCTAAAAGGAAGGTTGAGGATTGGTTTATAAGCAACATTTTTTTCGAATCTCATAACTTAAGTCTCAAAAAACCCTGGAAACTCGGCCATTATAATAATCATCCCTTCAGTTGAAAGCCCCCAACTCATTTTTTCGAATCTTTCAAATGCTTTTAACTGGAATGAGCTTTTTTACTTGGTTCAAATGGAAATTTTCATAAAATTTTTATATAGCAAAAGTCTAGAAAAAATTTGTGAAAACAGTCTGAGGATTAGATAAGGGTAAAGACTCTTAAAAAATTCTGTATCATCACTGTTTTGTCAAAATTAAAGTTCCTTAATGTGTTTAATACCTTAACAAATTGAGTAAGTTCCTTATGAATAAATTTACATTTGATTCTATTTAAAGAAATTCATTTATCGCGCCAACTTAGAACACTACTATACATTTGACAATGACGTTTGTCCTACATGTCGTCCCAGATCTATGGCCTGACTTTTGAGTGTACTACATTTAACGCAAGAGGTCTGGAAAGGACCGAAATGATTTGAAGCAGTGGCGAGATTTCTTATTGCGTCAACATTTCGTAGTAAATATTGACATAGTGCACATTGTATGCTTTTATTTAAATTCTAGGCCTATTGACCAACATATAAGTACAATTCTCCGGATTTATAATCAACACTTTAGATTCTTAATATTCTGACAAAACATATCTCAACACTGTCAAACCTGTAATCGATAGAAATTACTCCATACAGCAACCCCCAGAAATTCATTTTGCTCACTAACAAGTTGTTGAATGTCATTCAAAGACATCAATGCAAAGTCCAGTACTGTCTCGCAAATGAAGTTTGTGCCTGATACACGAGCGTGAACTTAAGCAATCCAAGAGATAAGATTATCAAAGATAAATGAATTTCTGAGCATCTTTTAAAACCATTTCAAAAATGTAGAAAATTTAACCTTGGCAAATAATAATAATTTGCTGTGATATTTATAATTTCAAGTACATAATGGATTGGTTTTTTCCTGTTCAACCAAATTTTGTTTTTAATTGTTTAAGATATGTCTTTAATAAAAAAATTTGGAATTAGGCATCAAAAATATAAAGTTTGAATACCTCAATTAAACATAATATGAGAAGATTATTTATAAAAAAATTGAAAAAGAAAATTATTAAGCTAATATATAAATAATAAAATAATAATAATAATAATAATAATAATAATAATGCTTTTAAAAATGTCAATTATTTCGAAATTTTGTTTAAAATACTTTTTTTTTCTCGGATAATTTTGAATAAAGAAATTAATACTTTAATGTGAAAAAAGACTCTTCTTTTATATAACGTTATGATATAATTACTGTATTTTTGTTTTGATTTATCCATAATCTAATCAATACGTTGGTAACGTTTTGACCCAAATATCAAGGCAAAGTTAAGATACATGGTGCAAATTACTCACCCCAGAAAAGTAAATGGGCCATCTTACACTAATAGTATATGACGGACTTCAGTTTTTACCTGGAAAAAAGCTTTGTCGAATTTTAATTCGTAATATATTTGGTAGTAAAATCTCATCAAAAATATTAAAACTACTAAATTCAAATTATTATAAATTCAGGAACATGCGCAATTTAGCACTCTTCAAGTTGCATAATGACTTCTTTGTAAAATTTTTCGCGAGTCTATGTTCTGTATTAGTCACTACTGTATTCCTTACAAAGTCACAGCAGCATATACGTTTCCTGCCTAATTTATTGGTCTTCTTAGTCTATTCTATCACAAGACACGACAGATATGGTACAAAATTTTTGGGCAACACTGAGCTGTTGCGCAGAATTCGCACATGGAATATCTAGCCAAAGTCTTTCAAGAATTATGGTCATAAATGGGTAAAAAGGAAAAGATCGTAGTAGTATGATCCCAAAATACTATAAATATTTTATTGACAATTTCAATGATTCGATTGTTTACATTTATATATAATTACCTGATACGCTTTGCCGAACGCTGCGTTTAATATTATTTAATATTATTTATTATTATTACAACATCTATGTTCAATGCATCATCATTATCATCAAGGTTTCCTGTTCGTATGGCAATAAACTCTAACACACAAGGGTTCATCTTGAATCAAAAATAGTTTAAATTTTTCTGTAAAACTCATCTTTTTCCCAAATGTTGCTTTTCCGCACACATCCATACATTCTTTTCATATTTTCAAATTTATTTATTTAATCAATCAATCTTTGATTAACTCTCCTTTTTATTATCCTTTTCCCCCCGCATTTTCATCTTTTACGACCATCTCCTCCTCTCTGTATCATTAAACTCTCCCACATTCCTTAATTCATAAAGGTTGATGTTAAAATTTGGTTTAAAATTCTTAGTTGATAGAAGATCAAAAGAGGTATGTCGAAATTCTTATGGTCAACCAGAGCTAAAGTCAATTATAAATAAAAACTTAAATTATTATTATTATTATTTACTTATTGAAAGGGTAAGAACGCCCAAGGTCAAGTCAAACCAGAAATACCAGCGTTTGAATGGCAAGTTTCTACTCATGAAGGTCAAAGCTTGGGTGATTCGATTAGTGAAGCTACGACTATAATTACCCCACCTGTTGATGCACTACTTGGAACAGCGGAAAAACGTAAATCAACAATTTTGAGAAACAAGAATTTCAGTGGAGCTCATCTTAAACGAAGTCTAACCCAAAGTGAGCCTGGTAGAATTAGATTATTAAATATTTTAGAGAGTGAAACGGCATGTGTAAAATTCCGTGAGTATTTGGTATCTCAATATTGTGAGGAGAATTTGGACTTTTACATGGACGTTGTACGATATCGATCAATGTTTGACTCGCCGTCTAGTGAAAAGGAGATTTCTTCTTTGGCAATTCATGTATGGGCTATCTATCTAGATGATGATGCATCATCGAAACCTTTGAATGTACCACAAGAAATGGTACTTTCTTGTCGACGAGAAATAGAGGGGAAAAGATATTTTGTTGATTTATTTGATAAATTGCAACAACATTGTTTCGGTCTGATGCTACAAGATTCTTTGCCAAAGTTTACCCGAAATTCTTTAATTAATTCAATGGAAGATTATTCTTCTTTATCATCTTCATCTTCATTTTCACCTTCACCTTCATCTTCATCAACCTCGTTTGAAACTTCAACAACTGAACAATCTTCAACCCAATCATTCTTAAGTCCATCATCATTTACAGCTAACACTGATATTGGTCATTCACCAAGAAAATCCTTATCATCTGGTTCACTTCGATTGTCTTTTTCTGCCTTAAAGTCACTTAGCTCATCCTCTGAAATAAGTTTTCAATCACAACTTGGAAAGACTTCCTTAGCAATTAATGCCATAGAACGATCAAAGTTACAGAACAACGCTTCATTTACTTCGCTTTCAGCAGTGGCAAATCAGCGAATATCACTTGTTGGAAATTCGATCAGTCATATAACACGACGAATGTTGACACGTCGTCGTGATTCAACATGCTCTATATCAAGTCAGATTTCAATAATGTCGATTGCGGGTATTTCATATTCAAATTCAGTAAAAAATAAAAGTTCGATGCCAGGTACCTACCCGATAGGTTTTTCAACACCTTCCTCAGAGAAGCATGATTCAGGATTTCTTCCTAGCATAGAATACGATGTATCTGAAGAAGATGAAGCTTTTCTAAATCCTTCTGATCAAGACTCCCAGTCATTGCAAAAATTACGTCGTAACATATCGGCGCCGAACCTGCAATCGAATAACTCACAAAAAGCTTACGTATTTATGAATTCAACATCAGTAAATGGGCGAATCGGTCTTTTTCCTCCTTCAGCTGTATGTTTTAACTCGTACCTTGTTCATAAAAATCTTCCTCCAACGCCTGAACACAAAAGTGCATCGATTGTGGGTTAAAATAATAGTTTGAGGTATTGTTTATTTATGTTATATTTTTTACCTGAATATAAACTATTTTTATTGATTTTCCAATATAATTTTCCTCGAGAGCAGTTGAATATACTAGAATTAAATCAATTATTTTGATAAATTGCATTTTTATTTCAAATTGCATACCCTTCAATTAACATTCTCAGTTCCAAAAATTTTTGCTTGAACCCTACCTTTGTAAAAAGTTAAATAGAAGGAATTTCTCCCTCCCTCATCCTCTTCATCGCAAATGTCACAAAAAGTGATAAAAAACACTTTTTTTTTATCTTTTTTTGAGAGACGATATATTATTTTTGAATATCTATGTTTTCTGATTAAAGGGAGAGCATAAATTAGGAAAAGAATCATATCACATATAATGGATTTTACAGACAAAATTATTTAATTTGTATTCAGTATTCATTTCAAAAAGATTGAGGATGCTTATGTTATAGCGCATCTAGGGGACTTTTAAAAGGTTAGAGGGATGATAATCTTTTTTCTTTGAAATTAAAAAACCACGATTTTCAAAGAATTTTATTGAGCGAATTATTAAAATGAAGGAATTAATTTGATACTTTTAATAAGAAAATTTCACATTTCATGGTTTCCAACACTTATATTTCACTTCTATTATAACCACTGCTTTTTGAAAGAGTTGTCGACAAATTTTTGGATATTTCGCATAGTTGGCTGGCATGGATTTGTTAGAAAAGTTTAAATATCTTTGAACGTCCTTTTATCTTGATACTTGCCTTTATTTTCGTAGAAAGGGATGATTTTTTTGTATGAAGTAGGATTTTGATGGAGATTTTTCAAATCTATATAAGCAAGGCTTTTTTACAAGAGTTGCAAAAAGAAACCCATACAATAAAATTTGGAAAATTTTTTATATAAAGAAAAAGATCTTGGCAGCCAGAAGCAAAAGGTAATCATTTTCAAAATTCACTATTTGAATCAAAAAATTTTTTTTTTGAATAAAGATGTTACACGTAAAATGCACAGAGTTTTTATTTATTTATTTTTGGGTACACCTTATAGTATGTTTGAAATTTTAATAGGTTATTCTTGGAGCTTTTTTGTTATTAATAATTTTTTTTATATTGCTTTTTCCAAAAAAAAAAAGATTAGAAAGCGATATTTATTTATATCAAATTATTAATTTTTTCTGAATAATTAAAAAAAATCATTTGGGATCAAAAAAAAAAATATATATATATTTCAAATTGACCCTTAATGTAGAATTAAAGTTTATTACTACATGTACATCTATTCCCCTACCTTTTGTGCATATCGGCTCAATGAGATTTTCTAATCTGAAAAAGGATATTTAATTAAATAATTTTCTTTTGGTTTTTTGTTTTCATTTTTCATGATACTGATTCATTTTAAAATCAAATGGGAGTTCATTTTGTTTACTTGATGGGATATAAGACCATAAAAAAGAGTGAAATGAATAAAATTTCATGTTCAAGCTATCATTTAAAAAAATGACTCCTTTTTTTAATCCATGATCCCCCCTTCCCTTAACCCCTCCCCCTCACCCCCCCTCTAACCACATGAACTTTTTCAAATTCAATTTTCACGAGGTGGAGGGGGTATTGGAATGATAAAATTCCGTTAAACTTATTTTAAATGAAATTTGATTAAAATAATTAATTTTTGGGATATTAATTTGTAAAGCTCAATCTGGTATTTGAAAATCTTTTTCAATTATCCACTTTTTTAAAGTTCTCAAAATAAATATTAAAATGGTTGAAAACAAGTTAGAAACCTTAATTATAATTATGAAAAAAAGTATCAATTTAGTATTTTCATCATTTGAAAAAAATAAAAATCAGTTTTGATTTAGAGATTTATATATATTTGTAGACTTTTTTTTTCTACATCTCACAATATACTTAATGTAAATTAGTTCAGAATAAAAGAACTCAGCCATAAGATAAGAAGGAAAGCTTAAAACGTTCAGAAATTATTTATTTTATTAGGTTAATTGTGGAATGAATTCCCAAATGACTCATTCTCAGGATAAATTTATAATTGGTTATAGATAAAAAAAACCCTGCGCTTATCAAAAACCTTTTTTCGTAATGATTTGAGTTAAACTTTAGTTTTCCCTTGCGAATTCAAAAACAAAGATGTCTGCCTAATTAGAAGTTGCACCAAAATGTTCATGTGAATCATCTTGCTCCCAAATATCGAATTTCAAATCTTTTGTTTTGTTTAACCCATGGAATTTCACCATTTTTTGTGAGCGTTCCACAAATTCACGCTAACATTACAGTTATCTTTTGAGGAACATTACACTGAATGAAATTCTCTATAAAAAAAAATGTCAGCAGAGAAAATATTTTATGAACTTAACTGCCAAGAATATTGTTCATATAAAATTTTAAAAAGGGGATTAATTTTACTCTTTGAAAATCTCTGGAAAAAAAAAACACTGGAATTTTGAACAAAATTAAAATCCTAATGAGTCTCAAATACCCAGAAAAAGCCGCGGTGAATTCAAAAAGTAGTCAAATTCCAGAAATTTATTTGATAACAATCAGTTCCGAAGACGAGTTTATGGTAAGATTTTTTTAATTGAAACAGTTTCTAAACAGTCGTATTGAAAATTTAAAAATGTACTCGAAATAGGCACAGTCTAAAAAAGTTTTATTTAAAAATTAAAAATATATTTGTAATAGGTAGATCCAAAGGAAATAAATTCCTCACAACCTTTTCAAATGAATTACCATGAAAGAAAAAGTAATAAGGATGGTTTATCATCAATACAGCAATGGATGTTTTCTTTGATTTTGATAATATTTTTGAGCTTTGGTAAGTCGAATTCCTTTTTTTTTTTTTTCCTTTCAAGCTATTTCCATTGAAAACTGAAAATTTATTTTTATCTTTTTTATTGGGGGATTTTTTTTTCGGATTTCAGTATTTTACTATCTATTTGGCAGACGCTTATTCAGAAATTAACGAATTATTATGATTAAATTCACTGAAAAAGTTAAAGCTTTTTTTTAATGGATATTCTTTATTTGTAATTATATTTTCAATCCAGTAAAAGAATTTTTTGAATTCGTCCAAAAAGAATTTCTTTTTTGAAAACGATTCAGCTTAGAATTGAAAGGATTGTTTATTCCTAGTAATGAATGAAACAAATTACTACACTGATAGTTAGTATAAACCTTTAAAAAATATTAGATACATCAAATTCGGAAAACCATGAGGAAAAAAATATAAATTATTCCTTACAAAGTTTAATATCTGGCCACAAGCTAAAGATTACGTTCATTTTCGCATAATTTGATTATGCAAAATTTAAACTTAAATTTCAGTTTTTTAAGCCACATTTGTTTATCACTCCTAGTTGTCAGATCTCCTAAAACTTGTTATAATTCAACTTTGACTTATAAATTAAAACTTGCTATTGGGTAAGGAAAATGATTTTAGGTGAATTTTTTAATAAGCTTCAAAATTAGAAAGAGGATAATAGTTTTTTTTATTTTGTGTGAAAGATAAAAGGTTAAGAAGAAGGTGCAGGAAATTGTAGAACTAAAAATTTCTTTAAATATAGAGTTTCAACCTTTTTTACATAACGTGTTTTTAAATGGTTTATAGTTGGCAATTTTTTTTTCTCGAATGATTTGAAAACAAATGAAATTAATTAATTGTACTTCTATTTTGTCCGTTCATTTACTTTTTTCGCTTTGAGAAACTATAAATGTAATTGAGATAATAATCCCAAACTTTTAGAGATTCATAATTTTGGTTGTACATATCCACAGAAAAAGTTAATAATTACGGGTTTTGAGAGTTTTGGGTTTCAAATTATTATTTTTTACTTGAAATAGACAGAAGCTTTTTGCTTTATGATATTTTAATTTAACATAACAATAAGGGTCACTTACCCTATGATTGCATGTTTGGGTAAATTCTAACCTATTTTTATAGTTAAAAACTTTAAAAAAAGAAAATTGAAGATTTTTTCTATTTACTGAACAATTCAGTTTTTTACTTGATAGAGTTAGAAAGCAATTTTTTTAGTTCTTAATAAATTAAGATTTTAAAATTATTAAGATTTATCCTAATTTCCGTTTGCAATATATATATATAGTAAATGTATTACCACTAATTATCCAAAATCATTCCTTTCATAGAAATCATGTGGGATGACAAATATCTTTTTAATAATGGCTTTTCTATTACCTTATCTGGAGTTGTAATAGGCTTTTTTAAAGTTTGAAATTCTATGTGAATCTTAACATTATTATTATTAGTATTTATTTTGTTTGAGCACTCGAAAATGAGATATCAAAGCTTCTTTGTCTTTTTTACTTGTCCCACAAATTCGGTAGTGAAACATTATCCCCATTTTTTGAAGATAAAAAATCCCACAGACCTTATTAAGTTTGAACCTAGATTTATCAAGAATGTGTTTCAACCCGATTAATAGGTCAACTTTTAAACCAAACAATAACTGAGAATCTACAACTTATGCTACTTTCCCGGATGTTAGTAAAAAAATATATTTGATTGCTAGTCCTAAAGAGTTAATAAGCATTTATGTTTTAAATGATTGCTTTCTATCAAGCTTAAATTTATTTAGTATTTTGACCTCGTTTGAGTTTTATTTATTTATTTATTCATTCATTCAAAGCAAAAAAATGTTAATTTCGAAATCTGCAACATAAAGAAAATTGGATTAAATCAATACCATTCAAATATTCATACGGTAATAATATATTGTACAATCTTTTATTTTTGAGCATATTTAATCTCAAATTTCCTGGTATTCATAAATTTTTTGAGGTTTTCTCTTTCCTTTTTTTTTTTTTTTTTAATATATATCCTTTATGATTTTAATAAACAATTCATCATGTTTGATATTTACAAATTAATTCTTTACAAATTCTGATTTCGAAACCCGATTAAAAAGTTGCTTTTTATTAAAAATATCGAAGAATCTATTGTCTATTCCTTTTACAGCATATAATAGATCATATCCATGGATATGATCTATTCGAATTAATAATTATTACTTTTTTTGAAGTTATTGAATTCATAGCTATATCCATCCAGTATCAAAAAGAAAATTACATAAAATAAAGACCTTTTTTCCAAATTTTAAAAAGTAACATAATTGTTCCAAGCAAAATTATCATTTATATATTACAAAACACAAATGCCGCTTGCTTTTAATAAGGTTTTTATAAGAACATAAATATGAGCACTACATAACTAAAAGGGTGATCTTTTATTGGGGCGAGCTTTTTTTTTTATAAAGGAATTACGATTATCTCATCACAGTGAGATTGCTTCCCCATCTTTACAAGCCATGCTTTTTTAATATATTGTAATATTTTCAAATTATCTTAAGAGATATGGTAATTTCTGTCAAGTAACGTTAGATTTTAATTATTTATACAAGATTTCATGGTATATATGCTTTTTCCTATCAGAACTTATAGTGTCTTCTTTTTTTTTTAATTTGCAAACCTTTTTAGCTTGAAATTTTAAAATTGGACTATTAAAGAAAGAAAGATATAAAACATGACTGTATTTTTTCTTGTTTAAACCTAAAAATTGTTTGGGTTTTATAATAAGAAAAGATTAATTCTCAAGTTGTCTTAGCATAAGTACAAAATTATATTAATTAAAAAAAAAATTATTTTTCTTTATTTATTATTAAACAATTTTAATAATTAAATAAACAATTAAATTTCAATTTTGTGATTCAGATCTTTATTAAAACTTATCAAAACAAAACTTTATTCATCGCTTTAAATATTGATCTCTTTTATATTTTTGCATTATTAAAAAATATTTAATTTTTATTATTGTAAATTCAATTGTTTTCTAATATAAATATATATATATATATTTTTTAAGGTAAACTTGTTCAAAGTATAAACAAACATTTAGTGATTAAAGTAAATTTTGAATAATTATAATAAATTAAATCTTTAAATTGACATGATTTGTAAACTTTATTGATAAAAACTTTTGTCATTCATTCTTTTTACGAAAACCTTTTGACTAAAGTTTTTACCAATAAGAAGTTTAAAACTCATATTTTCATGATTAAATTTTTTTGACACAACAAAATTTACAAATCGCCATATAAATCGACTGATTTTTGTTGGCCAGATTTGCGAATAAACCAAAAGAGAATTAAAATAAAATTATTAATTTGTACATGAAAATAATTTTTTAAACATGAAAAAATATAGAATTTAATACTTTTCTTTTATTAAACTATATCATTTTATTTAAAATTTCATTTATACATAAACCATTTGAGAATCATGATCATGAATTCAAATACATATGATCAATTGTTTGGTTTTTCAAAAAAAATTTGTACCACATATTTAAATAATATCCAGAATTTTCTTTGTTTTTATATGTTTCAAACTTTCAAAAGATAATTATTTTAAATGTAAACAAATAATAATAACTTCATTTTACAAATGTTTGTTGATGAATAATATCTTTTAGCAAGAACTTCATTAAAATGACACAAATTTCTTTCAGTATCATCCTCTCAATAATAAGGATTTCGTGATCCGTAAATCAATTTTTCAATTACTCACAATAATAAACAATCAATCAATCAAACAAATAAAAACAACAGAGTCACATAAACTTGGCTAATGTGAAATGTTTTGAAACAATATTTAACTTTTGGAATTTTTATCAAATCAACATAAAATTTTGTTTTTATTATTAAATATTGGTGTATTTATGTTTGATATTTTGGCTTTCCCTACTTTCAAAATTAGAATTTTTGATCACGATCACTTAATCTGATTTCTTTCATTTGCAGCGATGACGAAAAATCAAAAAATCATAATTAAATAAACAATTTTTGATTTAATCGTTTACCCAATAAATTCAGATCTATGAAACTAGGAGAAAACCTCCGTGAACTTTACATGAAATTCAAAAAAGAATTGATCATGACAAAATTTATTTGGTTCACAAATTATTATTATTATTATTATTATTATTATTATTATTATTATTATTATTATTATTATTATTAGTATTATTATTATTATTATTATTATTTTGAAATAGTAAAGACTGATGTGACAATTCAGTATTTTAAAAAAGGACTAAAACTTAATACCCCTCAAGAAGTCACATAAATTAAAGTAAACTATATAGCTTTAAATTTTCGTAAATTTTTTAAATATTCGATTGATATATCACACTATTGTACACCATTATCAAATGATATTAAAAAAGCTTGCCCAGAATTTTTATTCTCCACAGATTAAATATTAAAAAATCATTTTTCTGAATCGTATGTTTAATCATTGCACAAATCTGACGTCCCATGGGTTTAACTGAATTTAGTTTTAAAAATAAACTTTAAAAAATTTCCAATTTCCAATTTCCAATTTCCTTTTCTCAAACTGAATCATTTCTATTTTTTTTGGAATTTTCACCATCATTGTGACATAAATGTAGGTATAATTCTTTCTTGATTAGGAAATTTAAAAAATCAATAGTAATGGAAAAACCGCCCAGTCTTCACCTTATTTATTAAAATATTCATCACCGATCAAAAATCAATGGCAATTGTGTAACAACCCAGTACAAATAAGAAACATAAGACTCCCTTCATTTATGCTACCAAATAGTATTCGGGGTTTTAATGTATGCGAAACAAAAAGGACTAATGATTTTAGCTCTCGAGTGAGAAAAAAAATTTAAATTCTTGATTATTCTCAGTTTGTCACACAATTTGTCTATTGGTCTGTCATTTTGTAAAATATTTTATAAAAAGTGGTCCTGGTGGTGGTGTTTTTCAATTATCAAAAATTGTTGGTTTTAATTTGAGGTGACTTATGAGATTAAAAAATTTTATTCTGCCAAAGGAAATAAGAACCGACTTTGATTTAAAAGAAAATTATAATTTAAAAGCCTAGATTTTGTTTTATTTAAAATTTCCCGCTTATATCAAAAGTTTTTGAAGACGTTCCAGCTCAAAACGACGTAAATTATTCAATCAAAGAATAATTTTCATTACCTTTTCTTGTAAAATTCGAATTCTATACTTTCACAACACCCAGATCAAAAGCAAAAGGCTTTTTTTCTTCATGGAACCCCCATTATCAATCACAATGGGAGTAAAACCACCAATAATAATAGCTACAAAACAATCATCCTCACAAAAAACAATATCATCAACTCATTCACAACTCAATCCCCAACGACCACCCCTCAGACCTACGAAACTCTCTTCAGCCGCAAAACTTTCAGCGATTCTTATAGAACAAACGACAATGCAACAAAATCTACCTCAAGAAGATACAAGATCACCAATTCAATTATTACGAGAAGAAGTGGTTCAAGCATTCAAGAGCCCAATAGTTATTATAGTGACTGTTATTGTATTAATTTTTGCTGTAGTTGGGCTCTCGTTACTTGTGATGTTATTGGGTGGGGTTAGGTTTGAAAATGAAGCCAAGAGAGCAATGTGGATTGAACTTTTATCACAAAGTAAGCAAATCATTGTAGTTTGGCACTTGATTTAATATTTTTCAACAACAGAAAACTTGATTCTTTTTCTTTTTCTTTTTCCCACAGTAATAAACGGGATTTCCACTTCTCTGGCAATATTCACCGTTCGACAACGCTTGATACCCCTAAGATATACAATAAAACTTTTAAGAGAAATCAAATCAACATCGGGTGCAATATGTGACGAGGAACTAAGTTCGGAACATGTCGAAAATATTAAAAAATATGCCGGGTGGTATGATCATAAAACAGACCCCCTAACTATTCTCATATGTGTGCTGATTTTGATTACTTTAAATGCTTTTGTTCAGCTTGTGATTGCATGTTTCATGTGGGGGGTATGTATGATTTAGCATAAATTGCTTTCTTTTCAAAAAATTAATTTTCATCTTATAATAAAAACATTACTTGTTTGGAGAACTTTGAATTAAATTTTACTTTATCTTCTTCCTCTTATTCTAGTTCTCCCAATATGACAGCGATGATCAACTTGTATTCAAAATGATTAGTACTCATCATCGACCAATGAAAATTTTATACTGCTTCGTGGCAATTGCGGTTACAACATCTGTTGTCAGCGGTTTTTTGATCATATCACGAGTTACGAAACGTAAATTAGCCACTTTTTATTCAACACCAAAAACTCAAAGTATGAATAGTTCAGAAATGAAACATCCAAGTAGGAATAGTTTAGAAATGACAGATAATACATCGACAATTGCAATTAAACTTCCAGTAACACAGATCACTGTAATGCCAAGCAAATCTGGGATTGACAATGCAGTGGCTGATCTTGAAGAACGAGATATTGTACAAGACTCCTCAATACGTACAATCCCTAAATTCAACGCAGAAATGACAACGATATGGAGTAATAAAACAAACAAGCAAAAAGGAAAGGGGCGATCTACTGAGATTGAGGGGATTTCACAAGTTTGAAAACGTGATATTTTATAATGGTGGGTTAATAAGTTAAAAACATTGGGTAATGGTAATGGTAATGGTGATTACTTAAAGTAAAAAGTTAGTTTTTTATATAATTTGTAAAAAATAATGAAGAATTGTATATAGAAATTTAAAAGTAAGAAAAAAGTAAAGTGTAAATTTTTTTGATAATTTAATGCGCACAAAATTTTAAGAATAATCAAAGGGATCATGATTTGAAATCATGAAGCAAAAAATTTTTAATGAGAAAAACTTTCTTTGCTTAATAGATTGATAAACACATTCAGCAAAAATGAAAAATTTCTAAATGCTTGAGAACATTATCATTTATTTTTAAAACCATAGATTTTATTTGGAAAAAGAGGATTAAAGTGAAGTTACTTATGAGTCGAAAGATTTCATGCAGTTGTTACCCTATATTAAAGAAATCTGAAAATTTTCAAATGCAATTCAAAATTGAAATCGTAGACTTTTGATCTCTTCTAATTTCAAAAATTAGTTTTACCAAAAAAAAACTTCACAGCAATATATGCAATTCAAACTTTCAAAAACATTTTTCACTTAATAAAGTTTAAAATTAAAAACACACAATTGTCCTCGATATTTATTTTCAGATAATGATGATTTCTGGTACATTGAAAATTCCTCAAAGTTGTCATCCTAAATAATTTATTTATTTTCATTGTTTGAGTTAGAGCCGCAATCAATAATATGATATTTTTGCCAAAAATATACCCTTTCTTTCTTTATGATCCCTTCCTGAACATCGTTTTCTCTTCCTACTTTTAAAAACAAGAACATAGATGTTATTATTTTAGCATTTCATAATATAGTTTGTAACCAACAGACCCTACCAATTTTACCAAAAAGCTTCGTTTTTCTCTGAAACGTATTTAGGTCAATTAACATATTAAGAGCTTTTTCCTAAAGACATTAAAATATTTTCATAAATTAAGAAGCCCAAGATGATACTTAAAAAATTTTAATTTTTAACAGTTTCCACTAAAAGTGAATGCGAATATCTTATAAATTGTGATCGTTACAGTGTTCTCGAACATTCCAGAAAAAACTACAATGGTTTATTTAACTTTATATCTAACCTATGTAAAATCTATAAAGATAATATATTGTATCTAATCATTTCAATAAACTGCACATCGGTCTTTATCAAGGCCCTTAATGGCAAGCAATTTTAATCTTTTAAAAACGTTTGAAGATAATAACAAATGGTAGCAACTTAAACAAAAGGTCAAGATTGTTAATGTTCAAATCAATTTAAATCATCAACAAAAAAGATCTTAAATCTTAAATTTTCTACTTTATAATAATACTTTTCAAAATACAAAATCATCAATAATATTCGTTCAAAATCCGACTAGATTTTGAAAAGATTTTGAAAATTCTTTTGAAATAAAGTAAATGCAAAAAAAAAAAGTTAAAAAAATAATAATTGCTTAAAAAAGACCAGTAATTGGTCTTTATAAAAAATGAAAATACAATTTATGAAATTCTCAATTCAGATATTAATAACGAGTTAGTAAAGTTACAAAAGATTTACTTTTTATTTTTATGATATTTGTACCGTATTTTACCCGAGAATAAGTACCCTAATTTACTATGAAAAATCAGAAGGGAGTGCTTATTTCCAGGTGAATACGATATTTTAAAAAAATTAATATAAAATATTTATTATAATTCACCTATCAATTGCAAAAAAGTGAAACAAATTTAAAGTAATCAAAAAAATATTAACAAAAGAAGGCATAGAAAATTTTAAATAATAATTTTACAATCATATAATTGATACATATTTTTTTGGAGTTAAAAATAAAAAAATTATGCAAAAAAAAAACATTAAAATTATTAATTTTAAAAATGTCTTGAAATATGTAAAATAAAGTTATAAATAATCTACTTTAAAGCATACTAATTTAAATGTAATATTATTCAAAAATAATAAAATACATTTTTAAAGTTTTTATAATTAATGTAAAAAAAAAACTTGGTCACATAAAGAAAACTGTTATTTAAATAATAATGTACAAGTAAAGTAATAATCTTGAAATTATTAATCTTTAGAAGTTAAATAAAATTATTTAGCTTTTTAAAACAAAATCTCAATAAGTTTGTATTATTTGTTTAATCAAACTATAATGTTAATAATTGTTCAATGCAAGAAAATTTTGTTAAGATTAATAGCAAATGAATTACATTATTACGGTCAGATGTAACACGCTAATGGATAGCAAAGAACAGTATTGTGTGACGATGAAAATAATCCAACTTTATAAGCGAATTAAATTAGTAGGGATTCAATATGCGAGATAAGTCTCATAAATATTTCAGTCACTATTCTTTCCAAAAAATGGTAACAAGGGAATCTGAACAAAAAATCACACACTGATATAATTCTATACCTCACATCGGCACTCTTAGAATTCAATATCAGGTATCAGTTGTCCTTTTCAGTAAATGTTGATTCAATATACTTCATAAAAACTAACAATTATACAAATCAAGAAAAGAAAAGGGAAAAGAAATAGTGAAAAGGAAATACAGGAGTTGATATCGTTGTATTGATCTTTGTTTTTAATGAATTGAGTGTGAATGAATTTCTATGGCTTTGGAAGGTCTCACTTATATACTCTTAAAAAGGGATCAATTATCAAGTCAATGATCACATCAACGACTAATTCTAAAAATAGGGTGGCTAATATAATGACATCAGTGGCTAATACATATGACTACATAAGATAACTAAAAATTATAAGTTCCCGAATTTTTTATATTCATGATATTTAATTGACCTCCTTCTCTCAATAAAGATTTTTAAGAAAAATCATACTTTCATTTTTTATCATTCCAAAGATTCGTAAAGTTATAAAATAAATTTAAAATCTATAATTCAGTGGCATCAATTTAAGTTTTTCTTGTACATTCAATATAAGGCTCCTGTTTTTACATTTACGCTTTAATCAATTTAATGATCAAAAATTTGAATCAAAAACAAATTGTTAACAATTACCATATTTCAAAGACATTTTTTAATCCCAAGCAATTATAAAGTTTTTCCCAATGAAGGAGGAAGAATTAACAGTATTTACATCAAGATTCATCTTAAGCCTCTGTCAAAAATTCCCAATAAATTAATACCCAACTTTACATTTATTTCAAAAGGAAACCATTTCTAGCTTTGAATTTTGAATTCTAATTGTATTTCGCGCCACGATTGAAATTAAGATCCAGCTTGCTTTTTGTATATTTGTAATTTGTAAACAATCTTTTCGAATTTTTTCTTGCCACTTTCGGTTTCAAGTTCTTGCGGATTCATTCGTTTATATGCCTTCAACATTTTTTCAGCTTCATCTAATCTGATAGGTTGACCGTATAGACCATCTAAAAGAATCTCACCATAAAAGAGCAATGCCTGCGGTTGCCCATTACGAACCGCTTTCTTCAAGTATTCAATTCCCGCTGTTTGGTCATAACTGCTTCCTTTAAGGCACCCATGTGCATAGGTAAACTGCGCATATGAAATATGTGCGGGTGTACGCTGACCGTATTGAACTGGTGTGTCAGCTGCTTGACAAAGATACGCCAAAGCTTGATCTTCGTCACGCTCAACATACTGACCTTCGTAAAGATACCTACCGGCGTAATATTGGGCTACAGCATTACCTTGTTTTGCGTGTTCCTCAATATAGGGGAAAGCTTTCTTGATACTCTTATCTTTTATCATTTGATAAACGTCTTCCCAACTAGGTAAATCAGTGATTATTAAATCAGACAAGTCGATACCGAGATCATCTGATGATTGAAATCCATATTCCTGTCCTTCAATTTCTGGCAAAGGAGTACCTGGTCTTTGCGCAATAGATGGTACATCGAGAGTACTAATGCTATCCGACATTGATGAAATTGATGAAGTTGATGAATACTTCCTATATTTTTGTCCAACACGATGTAATTCTTTTGACAAAAATTCCATTGCTGGCCTTTTATTGGGCTTTTCATGCCAAGCTTGTTTCATTAGGAGTTTATAGCCCTCTGGAGTATCTTCGGGGATAGGCTGTGGTCGTATATTTTTTGATACAACTGTCATAACTTCCATGTCATTAATAATTTCGCCAAAAGGTTTATCTTGAGCAGAAATCTCCCACATTACGATACCAAAACTATACACATCCATCTTTTTACTGTAAGGAATATTTGCTTGGAGTTTTTCAGGCGCAGTCCATCTGGTCAAAATAATCACAAGTTAAAGTATTAACTAATAAAAAATTTAAAAGTTAGAAAATATTTCTTTACCTTGAGTTCGCGGTCATATTCGTTATGGAAGTAGTAGCGTCTGTACCGAAACGGCTCATTTGAAAGTTGGTTAATTTTGCAGTGAGATTTTCATCGATTAAAACAGAGTGACTATATCGAGATAAAAAAGGTCAGTTTCTAAATCATAAGATTATTAGAAAAGAAGGAGCAATTAAGAATTTACCTTCTGACATCATGATGAAAAATTTCAACAGAATGACACCAGGCAAGAGCAATGGCAATATCTTCAGCGAATTTGATTTTGTGCTTCCATTCAAGGTTAGGATTAGCTCTTAAATACTTTTCAAGATCTCCATGCTCAGCCCATTCGGTGGCGATATACAAAATATCAGCATTTATGGTAGTACCATAGCTAAATCAATGGTTGAAAATCCGAAGTTATACTGAGTCAAATTTTATGATCGAATGTTAACAAAAGAATGTAAAAAAGTTAAACCACATACAATTTTTCAATCTTCGTACAATCAGATAATCTCGAAAATAAAACAGCTTCTTTATCAATACGAGCAAGCTGTGCTTTAGGTATTTGTTTTAAATTTCCAATTTTTTTCAAAGCCACTATTTGCATGTGATACATTTTCTTTTCGATTTTACCGCGAGTAACTGAATCCTCTTCGTCGTCTTCGTCTTCAAAATGGCTAAAGTCAAGTTTTGTCGCCTTTATGTCGTTTGCGGATGGTTCAACACCCTTGTTATACATTGCGAGAGCAACCTGATTTTCGTCACGTTTCCTCTCTCTTTCCAACAATTCATCCAACTTTTTGTCAGCATCCCTGAGCCTACTGTTAGTATCCTTGCCTATACCGTTGGCATCCTTGACTACACTGTTGGTATCATAGGACAAATCTAAATGGAAATCTTTTTGGGCTTTATCAAGTCTCTCTTCTAAATCTGCATGCATTGCAGCAACCTATTAAGGAAAGAGCAGATAAATAATTTCTTTAAAAATATTGGGGGAACAGTCTAGATTAGATTTAAAATTGAAAAAGCTTTTCTACTCACATCGTTCGCACCAAGGGTTCTTTTAACTTTTAGTATAAATCTAGATGTAAATGGTCCCGGATCTTTCAATTCTTTTATATAATCTCGAATTTCTTTCAAAACTTCGATATAAGTTAAATATGTATTTCGACAGTTTTCGGCCGGTGGGCTTTCTCGCACTAACCAATCTTGTTTATTCTTAACACGTGCTGCCAACGCTTTACATACTGCTTTATTATGAAGCGCTGTTTGGGCCATATTAAAAATCATTTCACATAATGCGGCTGCTTCAGCAACGAAAGGAATCATTTTTCCGACTTGTATCGTCGCATTGATTCCGTTCATCACAATATCTGTCCCTGAATATTTGACGGCCATAGATTGCGCTGGTTGAAAGAAAGTAAGGAGGAGTAAAGGGAAATATTGAAAAAAATTATATTTTTACAGACGAAATCAACACCTATTTGGGAACATTTTTCATGAATGGGCAAAGTTCATATCTAAAAAATTGACAAATGCCCTCTTCATTATATACAGGTTGCCTCAATTTCTACAAAATTACGTAATTGGTGGACAATATTAACATGAAATAAGGCTAACAATGCAACATTCTACGCTTGCCGTTTTCTTTTTGGCCGGAAGCTATTAAGGGGTATGACAATAAGCAAGTTTAAACAGGTTCGATTTTTTTTTACACAAATTGAACTTGTCAATAGCATTGAGGTTAAGCTCTTCTGGGTCATTGTTCCCGAAAGAAAAATTAAAATGTCGATATGATTTGTCCATTTGTTATGGATGTGCATGCAGGGTCCCAATTTTGGATCATTAAAAAGTGGTGATATCTTGATAAGGATAATCAATCAGTCATTATATATAGATTAAATTCTTATCAAAATCACAGACCAGGATATATACCAGTTATTTTCTTAAAACATGTATCTGTAAAACTTTTTCAGAAATTATAATAAACAACAACAAAAACAACAGCAACAACAATAACAACAACAATAATTATACAAACTTTTGTTTTAAAACTTTAAAAGTGGTTTTCTTTCATTAAGGTTTTTGGACAATTTATGGCGTAGATTATTTTTGATAAATATAATTGACACTTTTTATAAATTTTAATCTCATGTGATCTGGGTTTTTTATTTAGTCAAATAATTGATAATAGCAATTATTTTGTTAGATTTTCATCTTCAAACATAACTTTTAATTTTGGGAATTATGTAATTTAATTTATAAATTGACACAAAATTTTCTACCACTTTAAATATACAATATGTGAGAAAAATATTAACGGAACTCATATGATGAATATATTGTTACTAATTGATTAACGTAGTTTTTGATAAAGAATTACAATTCTCAACCATACATCGCTCTATCTAATGTTAAAAAACGATCATTCATAGATTTTCAATAGGGACCACACGATGGTCATTCAGTAAATACTCTGCAAGAAACGCCTTAGCTATTCGAGTTGCATGCTTGAGATTTGAATTTTTTTGAAAGCACCACTTCTTCACAAGTATCCCTTTCATTTCTCCGACATATTGTTACAAAATATCAAGGTAAACCTTAACATCAATGATATGCCAAAAATAAAATTGGTTAGTTTTTCCCTTTATACAAAAATCATCCCACCCAAAAATCCATGGCCTTGGAAAAACCGGTCGCTTGTCCTTCAATTCTGTTTGGGAACAGTTAAAACGTCATTTCGTTAATAAATAGGTTTTTTTCAGTTATCGTTAAAATGTCATTTAGCTCATTGAACACGTTTCTGCTTTGAACTTTCCTCAACATCGGGCATAGTAATCTCAATTGTTGATTGACAATATAAAAATTATTCCTAAAATTAAAAAATGATATTAGTTAGCAAATATTAATTATTAATTACATTAAAATATGTTAGATATCAAGAAATTTTCATAAATAATTTTGAAATTTATATTTATATTTATAATTTAGATGAATTGACTTTTTAATTAGTTTATTATATAAGTTTTGAAAAAATGAAAAATTAACAAGATATTTAATTAATGTAAGTTAGCTATTTTTGTTTGTTAAAAAAATTGTGTCTTTAAGTTTATTATTGGATATGTCTTCATATATCACTTTTGAAAATTCAAATCTTTTCAAAGTTCTTACCTCTTACATCTTTCAAAAGGTAAACACAATTATTTTGGCAAGTTTGTCTTGTTAAATAGTTGAGGTTATCAGCAGTTTATATTCATAGATTCAGACACTTTGTATAGATTGCTTTAAGAAACATTTTCTAGATTAGGAAAAATAAGCAATATGAAAACATTTAGGAAATAACAGTTTTTTTAGAGCATTAATGATAACATATAATTTGGTTTATGGTACCACGGTAGTCGTTTATCAAATATTACATTTCCTTCTTTATATATTCATTTAAAATAGACACTCAAACTCCCATCTTCTTCTTTATTGCCTATGAACATTGCCATTAATTGCATAGTACAAAGCGTTGGCTTTGGAAATCTCATATCCATCGCCAGAAACTATATAAAATTGCATGTGACATGATACCAAAAAAAGACAGCATCAATAGTGGACAAACATTTATGAGCAATTCTGGTCACTTTGTATGCGTTTAATCGAAAATTATAATATGTTTTTCTTTGGTTTCTCACATTCTGCATGTTTTTCTTTATAAACTCGCTGGGATTATGAGTTATAGTGACCCTCGAAATCGTTTATTGATTCCTGGTGTCTAGGTGCCCAAAAGATTTAAAAGTTGGGCTAATAAATAACCCCAAGATGCTGAGTATAGATTCAAGTTTGCATTAAAAAATATATTAGTTTTCAGGTCAAAAATTTAAGCATGTATTTTGATTCCTCCAAAATGGTGATAGATTAAAAATAGAGAACCTTGCAAAAGAATCAGAATACTCATTTGCAATAATAAATAATAGTTTATCGGCTTTATTCCGAAGACCCCCACTGCTTTAAGCCGCCAATGATTGATAGTAAATTTAATTTAATTTAATTTAATTTAATTAATTACAAAGATTATTTCCCCAATTTAACTTCAATCAATCACAGAATGAGAATAAAGTCCATTCGTTCATTCATACCTAATAAAAGTAATATAATCGAATGCCAGTGATGCGAAAATAGGCTAAAAATACAAAAAATTGAGTTCAAAAGCAATTTTTTTCTTCAAAAGTAAAAATACCCAATCAGCCAGATGTGTGTTATTATATCATCGCTGATGCCTAAAGAGATATCACCCATCGGAAAAAAATCGAAAGAGTTTTTAATCATACTGACATCACTAGTTGATAAACATAATGTCATATTAAACGGATTTCGCATCAGTAGAGGTAAAGCTTATATTAATTAAAGGGGAATCTTTTTATAAAGCAAGCAATTTTGTACCATGTTTTACGGACTATCAAAAACTCTTCAAATTAGCTCTCGTCATATCCAAACACCCAAATTTGCATTTTCCCTGTTAAAATCAACCTCAAGTACCTTTCAACGATCGCGAGGATCGATCATCTTCAGAAACATGGCTTCTCAAAAACAACCATCAAACCTTCAAGAGGCCTCAAATATACCGAAACAATCTATGCAAGAACAGCCAGGTAATTTCAATTTTTTTGTTTAACTTTTGAAACCAATATATCTCTTTACCTCTTCACATCCTAGGTCTCGAACATGAGCTTAACCCTCGGCCTGTCGTTCATCATCTTCCCGCTGATGATGGGACGTTCAAAGCATATAAAGCCGCTGGAAAATTGGAAAATAAAGTGGCGTTGATTACAGGGGGAGATAGTGGTATTGGACGTGCCGTTGCAACCCTCTTCGCACTTGAAGGAGCTGAAGGTATCGCTATTGTTCATTTAGAGCGTGAAGAAAAGGTAAATTTTAAATTTGTGAATCGCGGCCACGCTAATCTCATTGAAAGCTTAAAATTTTTGGACCTATCCTAATTGAAGGATGCGAGAGAAACCAAAGAACGGATCGAAAAACAATCCAAAACTAAGGTTCTTCTAATCAGTAAAGATGTTGGTTATGAAGAAAATGTTGTTGATATTGTCAAACAAGTTCAAAAAGAATTTGATCACATTGATATTTTAGTTAATAATGCTTCTGAACAGGTGAGTACACTGTTGATCATTTTTTTCATTTATTTTTCTAATTTGTGATAAACCAATTTTTTAGCACATTTGTGAAAAAATCGAGGAGCTGACCTCGGAACAATTGGAACGTACTTTCAGGTAGTATCACCTTATAATATTTTGGATCCGACTATTGCGTTTATCGAATGATTTTCACTTAGGTCAAACATATTTGGCATGTTTTATCTCGCCAAACATGCAGTCCATTACATGAAAGAGGGGAGGTAATTTTAAATTGTATTTATAAATTGTTATAGTGCGTTCATGATAATTATCTATCTTCTCAGCCTAAAAGCAAATTTTGAATTTTTCTCTGGGGTTAGTGCCATTATAAATACAACTTCTGTGACGGCATATAAAGGAAAACCAAATTTGCTTGATTATTCGTCAACGAAGGTAACCTGCACTAAATTTCTTGCAATGATTTTAAATTTTCTAACTCAAATACTATCAAGGGGGCTATCGTGGCTTTTACAAGATCACTTGCTTTACATTTGGTTAAGCGAGGAATTCGAGTAAACGCTGTGGCTCCAGGTTATAACTTTTTGAAACATTTTATTTATTCCAATTAGTAAAGTTTGAGAAATCGGATATTTATGGTATTTTTCTATAGGTCCTATTTGGACCCCTCTTATCGCTGCGTCGTTTCCTCCTGAACAAATGGAAACTTTTGGAACTGAAGTACCAATGGGTCGCCCAGGGCAACCTTCCGAAGGTAATCCATTGGGTCATTCTAAACTCAGTTATAAGCTTATTATACTGCTTTCAAGTTCTTATTCCATAACCTTGTTTATTATTTATAGTTGCACCTACTTACGTCTTCTTGGCGAGTAATGACTCCACTTATTACACCGGACAGGTGCGAACAATTTATTACTTGAGTATATTATATCATTCTAAATTTATATTCACCCAAATATGTTTTTGATTTTTTGTCTCAGGTCCTTCATCCTAACGGAGGTTCTGTTGTCAACGGTTAAGATTTTCAACGTCAATAAGCCTTAGTCTTTATTTGTTGTATATCTTGTTTAATATTTGGTGACATTCTTCTGTCGAATCATATTTTTAAGATACTCATGATTTCTTGTTAATAAATTAATAAACTATTCTTACCATTAAGTTTAATTTTTTAAATGAATTCTTGGGTAACTCGCCTGAAAGGATAAATAGTCAACACCTAAAACTTAAATCTTAATGAGTACAAAGAAACTACTTGTACGAAAATATTGCTGTACTAATTACCAAATCTTTTTTATCCCAAATCAAATACTTTTGCGTAGTTTTACATAATCGCTTTTAATATCATCCTTGAGATGACCTCAATAAACAATGCTTTTATAAAAATTCATATTTAGTAAACGCTATATAAACTTTTCGAAAAAATAAAATGAAAATTTTAAAATTCAGAGGCTACTCAACAAGTGAAAGTCACCGAAGAGGCAGCGAAATACATAAACCCGTTTTTGAAGAACGAAAATAATTCTTAACCTACCAAAATTGTGTTGATGGCTTTGGAAGCAAAACAAATGATTAATAGATCCCTGAATCGTACAAAATATGAGTTTACTATTCACAAAACTAAATTAATCGATATTTCTAAATTTTTGTTGTAGGAAACTCGTTCCACAGTTATAAATATTAAAACCCAATTTAATTTTAAAGAAAAATTACTACTTGAAATGTTCTCACAAGGAAATCCACAAGTTTAAAAATATATATGGATGACGAAGTGCGCAATAGTTTGGGGAATATTCAAAAAAGAATGGGTTTGGTATTTTTAGTTTTATAAATTTCACAATCTATTTTGATTTTAAAAAGGGTACCATATATTTCGGGACCAGATTATGAAACAGGAAGTATTCTAAATTTATTAGTGACTCATTTTTGGTGATGATTAATACTCAAAGTTATGGATAATAAACGCAGAATCATGTCCTATAATTATTATTATGAAACAAAAGTTTTCATTATTGTTCATTTACGATTTCACTAATATGAAATATTCTGTTGGTCTGAAAATGTTCATGAAATGAAAAATCAATATATTATCAGAAAAACTTATAATTGAATTTGTAAAAAGCTTTTCAAGAAATAGATAAGGAAATTTCAACCACAAAAATTTTTGAGAGAAAAATTTCTATTATTGATATTTATGAGAAAAACAAAATCCAAGTTTTACTATTAAGATGGTAAAAAAAATTAGCGGAATACTTTTTCTTAACTTTGGGGATTTATGATTTAACCATTTCTGTCTATGGTAACAAATGTTTCCAAATCCGAAACCATTACATGTATTTGCTCAACAAGTCCAGTGCTTTAGAGTGCATTAATTAAACCAAAATTTGTTGTGTGACTTTTTAATTTCAACCCATTAAGAAAAGTATTTGGATACATAATTGCCTGAATCGGTTCTTGTGGTTTCATTTTAAAATTCAGTGCACAAGAGAAGAGCGCGCATTTAGCTCCCATCAAGTCTTGCAAAACACGAAATCGAGATTGGATATTTCCGAATCGGTTTGTCAACAAGAAAGTTTGAATCTTATTTTAGTAAGCTAGCGTTTCTGCAACCTATTCAATTTGTGAAATTAAAAAAAAAGTAAGGGATGTGGCGTCAAGCTCAAGATAAGATTTTATACTGTAATTCTAGATCTTTTTAATGCGTGCGTTATGCAATTATTTATTCGCGCATGCATCAATATGTATAAATGAGCCGACCTCTTTTCGAGGGAACTGATTAATAGGAAAAACCAAGATAATTTCGATGAGAATTTTTTATACTGCATGGGGGCTGAATTAGAAATTTGCCTTAATTGGTTAGTGTGGCTAGTGATATTTCCAACTGGGGAAAAAGCAAATTTGACATGTAATTATTATATAATCCAAATTGAAATTATTTTTAAAAATATTGAATTAAATTTCTTAAAACTTAAGGTTTTAATCACAAGAAAAATATAAAATGTTATCCTAAAATTGAAATATTTTCACTCCCAGCAGGTTTTTTCCTCTTTGAATCTTTTTTCTTATTATTTAATACACTCTTTTCATAAAATTCGAGGTTCATTTTGGCACCACTCTTTTCCTTTTTCCTTATCATTTTCTCAAACACATTTTCAAAATTCTCTTATCATTTGTTCTTACTTTACCCTCATCTCAAATGGGTAATTGCCTTACTAAAGAACAAGAAACTTCAAGTGCTGTAAAACTTTGTCTTTCAGATGTAAATTCCACAAATTATACATCAGCTGTTCCATCCGTGATTACAATCGCCAAGGCTTCAACTACTCCTCCTTACTCTAAAACTGTTGAAGATATTGTAACTTGTAGTGAAGTTCAATATAACAAGAAAAAAGAACCCAGAACTTTAAAATTCTATCATGCCAATGAAGAGCAAGATCGCTTGCAAAATCAGCATTGGATTGTTAAAGTTACTTGGGGTGGGAATTTTTCAGCACCCGTTTTTCTCCAAAAAAATTCTCGTGTCTTAGATGTTGGGTAATGATTTTACAAGAATTTCAAAAACTTCTGCGAAGTTATCATTTTATTGTCTAATAAGTTTCTTAAACTTTCTATAATAGCTGTGGACCGGGTACTTGGGTTCTTGATATGGCCACAGAATATGTTGCCACAAAATTCACTGGTGTTGACTCTGATGCACATTTTCCAAAATTTGTTAAGCCTAGGAATGCCTCTTTTATTCAATTAAATGTTTTAGAAGGATTACCTTGGGAAGAAAATCACTTTGATTTCGTCTACCAAAGAATGCTTTTTGCCAGCTGTACTCAAACTCAATATCGGGAACAGATTCGGGAGTTGGTTCGAATTGTGAAATCTGGTGGATGGATCGAAATTATGGAGCCAGACCTAGAATATAATAACAGCGGTCCAGTCGGAAAGCTTTTTATTGATTGTGGTATAATTTTTAATTTTAAGCCAATAAATATTTTATCTTTAATAAAAATTTCTAATTAATTTTTTGAAAACTCAAAATTTAGCTTTCAAAATTTTAAAATCCAAAAAAGTAGATATAAAAATAAGCGCAAATATCACTTCTTGGTTTGAGTCAGCTGATCTGGTCGACATAAAATACTTGCAAAAAATGACACCCTTAGGGAAATGGGGAGGCACGCTAGGAGAGACAGCATTAGAAGATAATATCAACTTCCTGAAATTAATGAAACCATTTTTACAACCAGAAATGGGTGTAAGCGACGCAGAGTACGAAAGGCTACTGTGTTCTCTGATCCAAGAGGTGGAAGAATATCATTCATCGCTCAATACCTTTAGATGCTATGGAAAGAAACCAGCAGCTGAATAACTTTTCGTTAAAATATAGAACAACCAAAAATATTAATTTAAAAGTAAAGATAAGCAGCTAGAATTTAGTCTAGCATATATATATATATATATAATAATTCAAAAGATAAGGAATCACAGCATTTAAGTTTTCTGAACCCCAAACCCTTATTTTGTAAAATACACACGCAGGTTTTTAAATTTGAGACAAATTTTTTTATACCATTTTGTAAGAATAAAATATTTATGAATCAATATTCGCATTAAAAAGCTTGAAATAAATTTCTCATGACTAAAATTACCTTTCAATGCCATGAATTGGAACTTTGAATCAAGAGTAAAAAATAATTATATAAAATTGGAATTTTAGGCATTTCCTATATGCTCTTAACCTAAATTTATAACTAATTTTATAAATTGTATTTTAAAATCGAGTTTTTAAAAGATTATTTTCATTTTCCCATTCCCAAAATCTTTACCGCTTTCTAAGAATTCGCGATTTTATGCGCGAAAAAAACTAGCCCATTTTTTACCAATTTTTCAAACAGAAATTTTTATAAGTGACAAATCTCAAATCGTACTGCCGCTCTCCTTGCATCATTCATAAAATAAAGCTAGCTTGGGCGACTTTAAGATATCTACTGAAATTTAAAAATTATAATTCATTAGATTCTTTAAAATTTTGAGCTGATTTTTGAAACTCTATTTGATTATGGTGAGACTAGGCTTTGTAAAGTTAAGCCCATATATTCTCTTTACTAATATTTTTGTGACGCATTACATAAATCTCAGGGTTTTTTGACCAAACTGTTTGTTTTACGGCGAGTAGTAAATGAAGCCGAGTTGTTTCTTGGTATTGTGAAAATATCACTTTGTTATCGTAGAAATTTTTTTAATGATGAGGAAATTTTCTAAATTTTTGTAACTTTGAGATTTCGTTTCTAATTTTTATTTATGGGCTTCTATTTTTATTTCTTCTGGGGGAAAATTAAAATGAATCAGGATAGTTCTTAATACAGCTTTAGATCATAATCATTACGAGCAATTTAATTGAAAATTCAAATGACTTTACATTATTAATTATTCCGTTCTTTTCGTTTTTTCTGTTTCTCTAAAAGTTTTTTGAACTTCACACCAAGGCTTTTACTATCTTTAATTATAATCGACTTTTTCTTATTGGTTTTCCGATCTTTAGCGAAAACTGAACTATCTCATTTGAGTTAATAAAAACTTTACTTCGATTGAGGAATACTGGATGGAGATGGTTTATAAAAGAGTTCTGACCATTAAAGTTTGCCTTTCTTCATCATTATAACGATGAATAATAATAATTTTAGCTTCTTTTCAGAATTTTAACGTTTGCTATCCCCTAAAAATTCTGACATCTTCAACCAAGATCAAGAATTCAATAAAACAGACTAGTTTGAAGGTTTATATATAATTTTTCATTATACTATAATTTCCACTTTACCCATTAGTCCAAGTGATACTCGTAGGCAAACTTCATCGGTGCTATTTACTCAAAGTATTCGGACTTAATTTCAGCCCTGATATAGATGAAAGCTGAGGGTAAATAGTAGTTTTATTCTTTTAATAATTTAATTTAAATAAATTCATAATAAATAAATATTATACTTCAATATTCATTAGATAATTTCACTGAAATTATTTAACCTTTTGTCGACGCTTGCATTCATGAAGCTGTCACGGATTTAAAAACTTCTTCGCCAGCTCATAATGAATCTATTGTTACTAATTCTTCCCTTTAAAAAGTTTCCTTATCACCCAAAATTTTTATCCTTTTGCAAATCTCATTCGAGGTTTATTTGTGTAGACATTTCAAATCAAACTTTAATTAAAAAATCTTTTATCCCATTCTGTTTCTAACTATCAATCGTCTATTCTTTTAATAAATTTTCCCACCAGTATTTTTTATCCCTACTTCCTTTATAACTTATGCTTTGAATTAAACTTTTCTAGCTATAAATATCATTTTTTTGGTATTTTAAATTTTTAAAAATCTCATTATTCTAAAACTTTAACAGACTTTCTATAAGCTTAAAACTTATAAAGATATTAATGGATTAAAATTCAAAAAAGTTTAAAATTTTGATTTATAGTTTTGCGTTTGCAAAAGATGCAAAATGACAAATTAAAATAGCAGAAATATTTTCTATGTGATATTTGGTTTTTTTGCAGATGACTCTAATTTTTTACTCAATCAAATTTGATGTTTTGACTTTTAACCTGCTCATTGATCAAATTTAGTATAAAGTATTGCAAAATAAATATTTGGCTTAGTTATGATACCTTATCTGTTTCCTAAAAAACTTTGTTAAAAAAGTATTTTGATAAACATACTGGTAAACAAACTGTTATTTATAATTTTTCATGTGATAAAATCACATGCAATGCCTTAACCAAAAGTACAAATGAATTACGATGTGAAAAAAGACTTGGTGTTACTATTTTTTTCTCACAACACCATAATGTTCAAGATTTTTTGTGCAAAATAACCATTAATACAATTGTCTGTGAAAAAGCGGGAACTCAAGATGATTTTATATTTGCTAAGTTAGGAAATACAGCTTTCAAGAAATTCAAGCATTGATTTCTCTAAATTATATTACAATTCGCAAAAATTGAAAAAAAACAGAAAATTTCGTTTAGAAACACAGTAAAGGTTGGTCAAGAAAAATTACTAACAACTTTGTAAAAAAAATAGTTTGAAGCCATTTTTTTATTTCTTGGCTTTAAAATTCTCGTTTATTCGCTAAAAACTGAACACAAGGAAATATGATCCAAGCCAAAATTTATTTGACTTAAATACTCGAAAGGAATTTTTAATAGAGAATTTAGGATGATTCATGTTTAAAAAATAAAAGGTTTTTACTCAATTTAGTCAAATCAATAATGAAAAATGTGAAATACAAAAGAAAGGATGAATTATTAATTGAAAATAAATCATGTTATTTGAAAATTAAATTTTTATGAGCCGAGAAAAATAGTAAATAAAGTATTCAAAAAAGAGATTTAGTCTTAAAAGTATTAATTTCAAGCCAACAAAATAAAGAATTAATTTTTGCATTACAAATTCAATAACATACTTATTTCTCAGTTAACAAATTTTTTATAATCTAACAATTAATTTTACAATAAAAAATAAAAAAATGAAAAAAATGAAAACAAATATAAATAAACGTTGTTTATATACACTTAATAATAATTAATGATTAAATTAATAATATTATCATTTGTAGTCTTTTATCATTTTTTTAAAAACAATTATTAAAACTTTTTTACTTATTTAAATCTTCTACTATTTCCCAGTAATTACTTTATTTTTCTATTTATATTATAAAATTGCAAGAATTACACATACAACTATTTGTTTTTTTAAAAGAAGAAAATATTTAAAATAAGAAAGTTAATTAGGTATTATATTATAAGTAATACATATATATAAAATGAGGATGCAATAAAATTATTAAATGTTTTTATTTACTACTTTATTTATAAAAAGAAAACTAAAAATCAAAAACTTAATGCAGTTTAGCAATTCAAATGACAACAAAGAATATTAATAGTTCTACAAGATGAGAAAATATTGAAGTCAATTTCATGATTCTATGTTTTTAACTTTTGCATTAAAATTTAATGGTTTTCTTTTTAAATTTACATATTTAAATAAACACATCGGCCGCAGTTTAATTTTATTTTTCCAATTATGGTTTTCATATATTCAATTGATATTTAAAATTCAAAGGATCAGAAAAATATTTTATATTTTTATTTGATTTTTGTATTTAAGAATTAAATTCTTAATTTTCTATGTTATAAAAATTCGAATTTATTATGAAGAGACATCTAAATATAGAAGCATGGAAAGTTTAGTAATCTATGTAGAAACATAATCGTATCAAAGAAAGGGTACTTTTCTTTTATGTTCAGAAAATATGTATGAGTACAAAAACTAATATCTAGCAATAAAATAAATAATCACGAAGGTAGATAGTAAAAAAAAAATTTCTAAGAATTATATAAATTTATTTTTAATATCCTATACTTTCTCGATATGTGGTGATGTTTTAAATATAAAAAATGGCAAGTCCCAGTTTTTTGCATATCTCGTTTATAGTGACGATCAACAGGCAAGAGTAAAAAAATTTTCATTTTTATCCAAATAAAAGTCTATGTGATAGGCAGAATTAATTTGCAGCTATTTACATAATTCACATTAGAAATAAACCTGTCAGTCAAGGAATATGCAAGCAAAAGCTAATCTACTTCTGGAGTGAGATTAAAAATTAAGTAAGTTCACAGAGATACTTATCTCAATTATACATTGCAATATCAAAAATTTAGAAAAATTGAGCACAAAAGGCGATAACGGTTGTCGCAAGAAAGATTACCTGATATGCATTGAGAAAAGTAGGTCAATATGTTCATAAAAATCTATCAATAAATTGAATGTAGCTTAAAAATCCTTATCACCTCTAATCTGCAAGGAGCCAAGTCAATAAGTTTCGCAGGCGTTGATTAAAGGGTTAGTTTAATCTTTCATAATAATTCTAGTTGAAACATGTTTCTTGTTGGTTGCTTAAGTCATTTATCAAAGCCTTGCTGGTTTGGGAAAAGTAAAAAAAATTATGCAAAAAAATAGGAATTTGAAGTAAATATACATTTTTTTGAAATCCGAATGGAACTGTGAAATTGCTACATATTGCGTGAAGAATTTTTCTGTGCAAAAATGAGGTTTGAATTCAAGTAAATTGGTTTATATTTATTTATATAAAAGATATTCAGACAAAATCAAGAAACATAGGACAATGAATATCAACAGCTAAGGATAACATAGAAGCTATCTTTACGATCCACAAAATAAAACAAAAGCAAAGTTACAAAGGAGAAAGACATACAGCAATCCGAAAAGTGGGTGATGGAAAATAATCCATATTGGTATCGATTATTATTATTATCATCATTATTATTATTATTATTATTATTATTATTATTATTATTATTATTATTATTATTATTATTATTATTATTATTATTATTATTATTATTATTATTATCATTAGTTGAGTATTACCAATAAAATGACATTCAAAAAATTTGGAAAATAATTTACCCTCGCAAAACTTGCACGTGCCTCAATAAAATTTTAATGGTATCGTTAGTGTTTACGTTCCAATTATGCATTGGTAAGTCGAAATTCAGATCCAACTAACTAATTTCATATTCCTGCTTATTTGTGGATAATCAAGATTTTATTATTTCTAATTTTTTTAAAATAAGCACTAAAACGCATAAATTAAACTGACCTTTCAAGTTTTCAATATCAGGTAAGGGTTTAAATATGAGCTCAGATACCACATTCAAGAATGCCGCTTTATCTTCCACATCAATTCTACGCCAATATTTGACGACATCAGAGATTGATAAGGAATGCATTTGAAAAATTGATATAAATCAATCAGTTAAAATAAAAAAATAGAATTCAAAATTTAATATATTCATTGTAACGCAAAAATTTTTAGGCCACATCCAACAGATTCTAACTGATAAGCAAAATAAAAGATTTCCTAGATTTTATAAGCTCTAAGATTGAAACACATGCTTCTAATATTAAAGACATAAAATTCCGATGATAATTTGCAAGCCAACTTTAATTGAGGCTGTGCACATTAATATCTTTGCTGATTGATTTGCTCATTTTTGGCTATAATATGTCGATAAGTTCATTGTTGGCAACGTTTTGTAGCCTCAAAAGTTTCGATTTGGGAAGTTTAACTACTTTAAGTGGTGTTATCATCTTTCTCGCGAAAATGAATATTTGTGGATATGTCCTATGTGTCTAAATGTATGATTATAGTACCTTCAGTTACAAATAATCAATGGTTTTATTATGTAAGAACATTCTATGTTAGATGGGTAACTTTTTGTGTCTACAACCTCTTGTTTTAAATTGATTAATTCCTTTCTTGATGCTAAAATACTAATTTTTTTTACAATTAAATACTTCAACCGTTTAACAGGCCAAATTATTTTAGTAAACAAAATTCTTTTATTACTAAAATTAACCAGAATAAAAATGGATTAGACAAAATGTCCAAATGATTCATGATCACTCAAGATAGCACTAGCATCATTAGTTTTTTCTTTAGATTAGTTTCTTCGACTGTTAGAACCCTTTTTCAAATTCTATTGAGATCTCTTTTAAATTCGAGTTTTTATTTATGATTCAATAAATAATCCCGAAAATTTTGAAAACTACTTCAGGTGAGAAACGGTGCATATTATTATTTTCTTTATTCTAAAGATTTTTTTGCCTTAAAATACTTCTAATACCATTTAAGATATTAATATACTGACAAAAATTATTTCCTCATTTTCCTCCAATTATTGACAACAATAGAATAAATGCATGCGCTTATTCGTAATTTCTATCGGTACACAATTGATGCTTCTAATATAAAAAGGTCTTTGAAATTGAGGGCGAACTTGAATTTTGTTCCAAAATTGAGAATCTTTAACCCGGTGTCAAAGAAAGGGGACCCATATCTGAAAAAGAGTAGTTCATCGTAAACTGATCCCCTAGAGAGTATCAGCCGAACGGAAAAACCCAAGGTCTCATGCTCTTTTGTCAAGTCTGATCAATAGAAAATGACGGTTAAGACCTGCAATCCAAAAAGAAAACAAATCATTCATCTTCAGTTATTCCAATTTGTAGAAATTATCCTAAAAATATGATAAATAAATATCCCAAAGAAAATGCTTATAAAACAGTGATTAAAAGATTACTGTCATGTAGAACAATTGTCAATGGACATTTTTTGAATGAGCAAAAAAATGCACATTGGTTTTTATATTCTCAAAAGTATTAGGAAAAAAAATTATTACTAAGAAATCAAAGAGCATTGTGTGCCATAAAATATCTCTATATTCTTTGAATTTTGTGTCAAAAAATAAATAAGAAATTCCCAAGCTACGTGGCTCAGATTTTTTTAAAAATTACTGGGTGAGGAAAATTTTCACTGATTACTTAAAATTCAATCACCCAGGTAATGAAAGCCCAAAAGAGGGATATAACATAATAGACCATTATTATTCTGGGACAATAGCATGGGATATTCACACCAAAAGATCGATGTTTTTACATGCTAGTCTTACCAAAGACTTTAAAAGAAACTTCAATCGATATTTTGAAACAACAATAGATAAACCAAAAATGAAAGTATTTACATTTTGTTTCGTTTTGCCCAAATTAGCATGTTTTCGGAAGGGAATGAATTTCTTATTAGATTTTATGAAATAGCAAATTGATCTTCCAATCAGATGGGATCTCAATGAGTCATTTTGCTCGTGACAAGTTGTGTGAGAACTTGAATAAAGTTCAGGGTAAAAATCTTTTTTCTTTTTCTCCTTGGCGCTACAACGACCCTCTAAAAAATTTTAAACTTTTCAAGAAAAAATAATTCTGTAAGTAAAATATCGTGAGCTCTTGACGTGTATACTCGATAATGTATAAAGCTTCATCCTAATCATTATAAAAGTTGCGCAAGCTGAGACTGGGCCTCAGTTAATTGGTTTATTTGAACATTTTGTTCCCGTGGGTACAACAACAACAACAACAACAATAACAACAACAAAACACCTCACTTAGTTTGGGCTAAACAAAATCAACAGCTTGCCTTTAGGAATACCTTTTTTGGTTTATGAACTACAAACTTTAATTTTCTAATCATATTTGTGATATTCTTATTTGTTTGAATACATAGAAAAATGCCTGTTTCTGTTAAGAATGAAAACAAAAGAGCAAGTCCGTACAATGTGATTAGAAACCCCAGTGATGACTGCTCTTCACCTTCACGAATGGAGTTACCATTTGATTTAGTCGGTAACGTTTTACAGGCAACTCTTGACCCGACCAGTGCCCGACCAAGTGTAATAGTCGATTTTGATAACGGAACACATGTTCGTTTCTTTGTGCCGACTCTACAGGAAATCAAAGAAAAGTATTTTTACCGAAAAGCAAAAACATCGGAGAAACCGGCGAGGCCACCAAACAAGTTTTTCATCTTACGCGCCGGTGTACAATCTGCTGTTGACCATCGCCGACTACAAGTGCCTGTCGTCTCGAATTTAGCCAGTCAGGTTTGGAAAAAAGCCTCATCAGAAGTCCGGGATGTTTTTACTAAACTTGCTCAGACAGTTAAAGAGAAACATAGTGAAATCAATCCTGGGTATGTATATAAACCAAATCGTAGCCGAACAAATCAGCCCACAAAGGAAATTTCAACATCTCACGAAATTTCTCCAGATGATCTCGATTCATCTACATCAGTTCCGTCGGGTCAGCTTGTGCATGTTACTGAAAACTACTCGTCATCTTCTGTGCCCAGCCATGCTGGAAAAAGCCTAACAACAAAGCATTATTCAACAGGCAACTTTTCTTTCGCGCCAATTTACTTGCCTTTAAATCAAATTGAATTCCCCAATCTCTTAGCCTCACAATTAAAATATGAAACGCCTACATCCTCAATTCAGAGACAATTTTTAACCAACCACAATTTGTGCAACCAAAAATCATATGCCACCGTCCATTCAACGGTACCCACAAATTTTCCAACAACCTCAATGTATCTCCAGTCATTTGGTGGGCAGCCAATGTTGGATTGGGATTCAAACAGCTCCGCCGTTCAGGTTCAAGCTATGACCAGCATACCTATCGGATTGATTCAATATAATATGCCACCACCTGAAATTCAACCACATTTGGAGCCTAAGAGAGAAACTTTCGACCTCATTTACCCAAGATCAGAGTCTCAACAAATCTATATGCAAAATGAAAATTTTCACTTGCATTTACATTTTCAACAATCTTCCTCACAAACGAATCACAATAAACAACAATTTGGCCCCATTGATCCATGGTTAATCTTTGGTAATTACACTTGAAAAATCTTTTTGAAATAATTTCTTTGTTTTCAAAACGCTTTTTCCAAACGTCAGAAAATTGGGGAGACTTTGATTCTTAGTTTCAAAAAGTCTTGCTGTTGAAATGATCGAATGACTTTCCATAAAGATGGGATTGAAAGAGTAGGGTTTTAGGCGATATGATTTTTTACTCTATATTAAAGATTTCTAAAGCCTCATATGATATGTGTTACTGATATTTACGTATGCTTTTGACAAGAAGATTTGCTATGAAGTTTTAAAAAAATTTAAATCTAGCTTTTTTATCCTCACGAATTTAGCCTCGCACACAATTTTTATGTAGCATTAAATAATCGAATGCCTGTAGGTCTTTCAGATATAGTGCTATTATGAATAAAGAGATCGTTAGTTCTTTAAATTTAAAAGTGACATATTCGTCTAATATTCTTTGTGAATGCGTATTTCAAACTTTAAATTTTTAGTGATCAAATTGATAAATTTTAAAAAATTGATCCTCTCAGCAACAAGGTCTTTTTTTTCTTGTTTTGATTTTACCCTTGGAAATTCTTTGGTTAAATAATTGACAGTAAAAAAGGGTCGTCTAAAGTAAAATATTCGACATTTTACTGCCACCATTACACAATACACGTCTTGCCTTAAACCATAACTATTATCATCCGATATAGATATATTGTCAGACGAAAACGGAGAAAAATGAGAAAAATTCTTGAGTAACATTGCGGAAAAAATAGTTTCGGGATTTGACGAGAAATTACATGCAGAAGGGTTCAAAGAAGTGTAAGCAAGCAATTTATAAGAAATTGAAATAGACCACTTCACTGTTTGAAGTATTAAGAATAAGATTTTAAAAAAAAATCTTTCCCTTTGTCAATCTTAATAGGTTTTAGACCAAAACCGTATTGTAATAGGTCCAATGGAAACAGAGAAACATAAAATATGCTTTAAAAATGCAGGCGTTAATAAATATGAAATTAGCAGATATGAAATTATTGAGCGATGAATTGGGTCTTTTCTCACCAAGAACAATCATAATAATATGCACAAATTCTTTTAATGACACATATATACAAGAAGCATAGAATGTTTAACAAACTCAAATCAATTATAGTTCAAAGTGTTATGTGCTATATTTTAGGATTAGACGAAATTTGTTTTCAAACGAAAATTCTAAATCTAAAAAGGAATACGTTTGTTTATTACAATCATTATTCGAAGGGTTTGTAAAAAAGCCAAATTATTATTATTATTATTATTATTATTATTATTATTATTATTATATATTTTTTTTCAAATCAAAAAAGTCTGGATTTTATCGTAAGAGGTTTTAAACCTTATTCGGGAAAATGCAGAATATGAAATAAACCAATTAGATTATGTCTCAAATTTTCCCCAATCAACTTTTAATATAAAAATATGTTTTATTTCATAAATATCTTTGTGCCATAGAAAGAACCCTACTTTGGAAATGAGGTAATCGAATTTTCTCACGAAAAATGTTTAGGTGCCTTTATCACACGTACCTAATATAAACTATGAATACAATGGACTTTGAATTCAAAAACTTGTTGCATATATAAAAATTTTTGTGTTTGGTGACCTCGAGGTATTAGACATGTCAAAAAGTAAAAAAATAAATAAATAAATATTTCTAGACATCATTGAAGAATCCAGAAACTGTCATTTTTTTTACCATTGAAGCATTTTGAGCTGTTAGATTGAATCTGCAAAGAAAACATGCATGATTTCTTTTGAAGGGGGATAGAGAAGGTTACAGAAACATAATTAGGAAATTTAATACCAAAAAAGGTTTACCTATTCATGGTATAATTTTAATGTTTGAATTTTGTATTCATGACCCAAGTTTGAATCAATAAAATTTTTTAAAGTTAGGCTAAAAATGACAAAAAAGCTTTTCCAAAGAATGAAAAGTGACATCAAAAATTTTTTTGAATAGAAAGTCACAAAGTCACAATTTATAATAATAATAATAATAATAATAATCAAGGCTTTCAACGCTCCACTCAAAGATTCAAATTAAAACTTTTTGGCGTGGGAAAACTTTTTCTCTTTGAGATAAAATTTGTTAGGCCAAATAAAGTACAAATTATAGTGAGTGATAAAGGATTAAAAAAAAAACCAGTTATTCCAAGAACATTATTCAAAGTTCTCGAGCATCTTATAACCGAGGTCCGCTGATAAGTCTTAATAAGATTGAACAGTGAATTTTCTGACAGGATACAAGAATATAGTGCAGAAAAGTTTGCATAAAAAATTTTTCTGATTTAAATTACGTTTTTATTGTAATAATACCCTATGGTTTCATGAAAAACAGAGGTTATTTTTTAATTCCTTATATATTCATAAAATTTTAAACAAAAACTATATTTTATTTTAGATGCTTTAAATTTGTTCCTAAAAGTAATATATATAACTTTATTTATGATCTTTTAATAAAGAAGACAATGATCAATGTCATCATTGAACCGCATCGAATGCCAGAAAATGTATTTTTTAGTAAAATTTTAAATTTAGCTCATTTGATTCTAGATGTTGATAAAATTCATTCGGTAGCTAAGTCCATCAATAATTATATGTAGTAGAAGTCATTCATACCTTTTTAAAATCATTTTCGGCTTAGCATGGACTTTAGGCGTCTTGAAGGTAAATATCTTCAATCAAACCCTGAGGAAATTTTTGATTTAGGTCAAAGTTTAAAAAATTAGATTGGATAGGTTGATTGACAGAAATATATGTAAATAAGATTATGCAAGTAAATCAGGGTAAGTATTTGTCAAATTATTTTATCGAAAGAACAAATAAAAATGCACGAGACTGATAAACAATCGCCAAACAGAAAATATGCGTAAGGCATTTATACTCTTAATTGATAAATGACGCATTTTTTTGCTTAAATGGAAAAATATTAAACCGAATGGTCAATGAGGATAAACATTTAGGTAAATAAATATGATTATTCCATTCCTAGGATGTTTACGTTTTTTTTGCAAAAAGTTCTCAGGTAAGAAAAAAGTTTTTTTTTTTTTTTTTTTTTTTTTTTTGATGCTTCCAAGATTCGTTAATTAAAAGTTCTCTTTAAAATGATTTCAGGTTTTTACTTTTTTCTTTTGAATGACAAATGAAAGTTAAAATTTAAAAAACGATTTTAATCTTGTATATCAAATAAAAATGAATTACCTAAAAAGACCCCCTTTTTTAATGCCTAATATATATTCAACTAAGATAAACAAAGAAATCAATTATTTTCTTCACTGTAATTTTAGACACATTAAAAAATACAATTCACTTCAAAGCAAAAAAAAAAAGCAAAGTTTGTTACTATTCAAATGTCAAAATCTCTCTTAGTATCAGTTATCCCTCATCAAATAAGAATAATTGATAGTAGCTGCATTTAAAACTTTAATTTTCTAACAATTATGCAAACATATCCCGAATGAGGAAACAATGAGAAGGACAGATTTAATACCCCGGCTACTGAAACCAAAATTTAACTCGATTTAGCTAACCGTTGTGAATTAAAGTCAACAATGTAGATTGAGGAAACTTGGTCACCATTAAATTTCGAAAATGGTTGCAGCCATATGGCTGGTACGTTTCCAAAAAAAGGGAATTAATTGGAATATAGAACACTCCAAGGTTATCAGTGGTACTTTTATTTTTCTTAAATACATTGTCCTTTTTTAGGAGGATGGTTTGTGGAGGAAACGTTTGTTTATTTTGGATGCCTATAGTTTCAGTAGTGAATCTAAAACGATTAATTGTAAAGTTGATAAAGATTTGAACAATATATTAGTCTATTCAAAAAATCATGCATTATCCGAAAAAGGTCGTTTTTTGTTTGTTTTCAGCCAGTGTGTAGATTTTCTCGAGTTAGAAAATTAGCTTAAAATTTTTCCGCACTTGAAAACAACTTTAAAATCCAAATTAGATTAAAAATAAGGATATTGTCCTCGAATATTTTCCAATAACTTTGTAAAAAAAATAAAATAAAAATAAAAATAAAAATAAAACTAAAAAAAAAGAATTTACAATGAGTCGAGGAGATTGCTAATTTTAAATAATTTTTGATTGAGAAAAGTATAAAACTTGATGGTTATTTTACTTTTTAAAAGTTGACATATTCGGAATTTTGAAAAATTTCATGTCCACGAAAACTGATCTTTATAGAAGATAATTTTTTCAAAGATATTTTCAGTTTGAAAGCGTCAATATTCTCACATTTTTTTTTAATTCACAATTATTAAAGAATGTCATTAAAAAGAATTCATACTCACATAGTTTCCAATCCATACAACAACAACAACAACAACAACAACACTGCTACTGCTGATGCTGCTGATGTTGATGCTTCTGATGCTGCTGCTACTTCAAATGATCTCGCGGCTAGTTTCAAAAATGAATTTAAAAAAAGAAAGTCTCAAAACAAAGTAATCCAAGCTTATTTGAAAACTTTTGGAGAAAGAAATTATGTTATGTTAGAAATGTCTCACAGTGAAAACACTTACTTCTTAATTCCAACACTTTGCGAAATCGTTAATCGTTTCTTTCATAAACGAGTTAAATCTACCAATAGACCTGTTCGTTTACCAAATAGTTTTATGTTATTTAGAACATGGTTTCATGACTCACTCGAAAACCATCATTTCAAATCGCAAGAAGTTTCAATGCTAGCTAAAACAGCTTGGAGAAGGAGTACTAAAGAGGTCAAGGATGCATTCAAACAACTTTACAAAGAGGCAAAATGGGAGCATCAACGTCAATTCCCCGATTATAAATTTATTAAGGGCCCAAAGAAGGCTAAAAAATCTCAGCTAGAACCTTTTTGTGATACTTTTATCAGAGCATTTTCATCATCAAACAATTCTGAAAAGCAAGTTACACCATCTTCAAACCACCCTTATCCTAATTTTTCTCGAGAACATTTAGCCTCTTCAACACCCTCTTGTGATTTAGGTCAAACACTGACAAATTCGCCATATGCCCAATTCGAGATTACTTATTCTTCTGTCCAAGATTTAAAACCGGATGCTTTCCAGACTTTATGTAAAAATCAAAAGTCATTAAGCGAAACTAGAACCTTTCCAAAAGATTATCAACCGTTTCAATGTCTTATCCCTTTCACTGGGCAAAAAAGTCAAAACAATTTGAACCTTGTTTTAAAAGAAGAAGAATCCGATTTTTCTAGCGAAGATAATCTCTCTCTCAATGACCCATATCAAAGTGAGATTAAATTTGCTGCTGTAAATTATAGAAGTGGTCCTCTTATTTCTACACTACCTTCTACATTAGTTCATATTGGTCAATCGGAAATTCCCCTTGATTTGTCAAATCAAGAATCTGATTCGTTTTCAAAAAATCCCCTTGAAATTTTCGAATACAGGCCTACTCGTTTTCCCTTCGAATCTCAAGAACTTTTAATATCTGAAAAAGTTGCACATATCCCAATTTCTCCAATATCTCCAATCACTCCAATCACTCCGACTCCTCTTGAATATATTAATGTCATTTCATTTCCGACATATAAAACAACTTTTGATTTGAGAAATAGTTTATTTCCCGATATTCATTTTGAAGACAATGATACAAGTGAAGGTCTTTTAGATTCATTTTGGGTTTAACTCTTTTATAAATTCCTTCCGCTTTTCGAATTAATTTTTTAATAATTTCAAATTTTACATACACACATTTCAACGTTTCTGTTCTATTTTGCTGGAAGTTTACGCTTTGTTTATTTTCTATATTAGTTTATAGTCGTCATTCGTTTTCTGTTCTTTTCTGTTCTATCCTAGCTTATAAAAAATTGTTTCTTTAAATTTTATTAATTTTTATCCTCCTAAAAATCTTTATGTTATGCACCCCGAAAATTATTTTCCCATATTCGAGAATTCCTCACAAAATTATGCATTTAAATTTATAAGAAATTTTCTTATAGTTAATTAAGAAATAGTTATGTTTAAAATGTAAAGTAATATGTAAAGTAATAAACCGTAGAACAATTAAATTATGATTTATGGTGATAATTTTCCATTCAATTAAAACTTTTTAATCTTCTGTGAAAAAAAAAAAACTTTAAATAAAATTGGGAATTATGTTTTTTTTCAATTCTAGTGTACAGTTTTTTTTTTCTTTTTGAATTAATGATTTTCGACATCCTATAAAATTTGGAATTTTGTCGTACATGGTTTATTTGAAAACACTATAAAATAACCACAAATTATCTATAGTCATTATATTAATCATGTAACTTATTAAGCTTCATATTAAAATTTCCAAAGTGGTTCATCCTTATATTATATGTCCCTTCTGCAACAAAAAATAACCAAAATTTTGAGACTATATGCTTACTTGTGTTAAGAAGTAAATATATCAAGTATCTAAAAATTTAAAGTTTTTTATAAAATAATTTTAATGCCAAGTATCTACCGGTAAATTTGAATAACTTAATTTTAAATAAAGTTCATATAAATTCTAAATTTGTTTTAAAACTCGAGAAGAATTATAGATTGGAATGCATTTTAAACTAGAGTCAATACAATAAATTCAAAAAAATTAACAACTTTTCAATTTCTAGCGAGAAATTGATAAACACTAGAATGAAAAAAAATAAACTGGAAGCAATTTGTTCGATAACATTTATCAAAGTTAATTGTCAGGCTTTTAGTTCTTTTGGTTAAGATGCAAGAGCTAAAAATAATAATATTTTATTTTGAATATAAACTCATGTAAATGTCTCGAGATTAGAAATCAATATCATTATCAAAAAAAAAGAAATATTTTTCATATCTGCTACGACATTGTTTCATTATATACCCGAAATAAGGTCCATTATGTGCATCTAAATGGGAGCCAAAGATTTCAGAACTGAGATCAAGCATCCCTTCTAATGCGGGTTTTTGAAAAGCCAAGTTACAAAACTAAAAAATTTAAAAGTAATAATTTGAATTACTCAACATATCTAAACCAGTTTAAAAAAAATTTACCAATACTTACAGGATTTTCAGTTCCTGAATACATATAACAATCATAAATAACAGGATACGGTTGAGGTTGATTGGCTAACACATCGCAGTCACATAATTCACCACCTATCCAATATTCGGTATTCGGGTGTCGAAATGTATGACTCAAAAATAATGGAACAAAGTCATTTGAATAAGTTACTCGATTGATTCTAAAAATTTTCGAAATTGAACGGACAAATCCTTCATCTCCAATCCTTGGGGCTCCAAAAGTTATCACTTCTAATTGGGATGACTTAATTTTGCCACGAATATTTTGCCAAAAGTCCAATGCAGCATAAGTTGCTAGAGCTTTTAAATAAATTTTCGATATTAGTGAATTTATATTAGGCATCAATATATCAAAAACTCTTTCCCTACCTCCACCCTCACCATGACCTATAAAAAGGAAGCCGTAATTTTTATAATATTTATTGGACACATATTTCTCAAGAAGATCTGATATTCTGTTTTTCAACTTTCTTTCATATCTTATATAGGATGCTAGTGGTACTTTGAAATTTTCCCAAAATTTAAGTCCCCCGCTTTTTAAAGTCTTAAAATCCCGAGTTTGATCCCATTCAATCATTCTATCATAGGTTAATTCTCGTCCTCTTACTTGTATTAAAATTACACGTTTAACACCACTTCTCAAGGTAATTTTTTTTGAAGCTGGACTTACCCATACTAAATTCAATTTCAACAAATTTCAGTTTCAAAAAAAAGTAATTTAAAATGGCTGCAAGCTAAATAGAATCATATGTACCATAGATATCGTCTTCCACGAAACCCGTATCCTCAAGTAAACAATAAGTCTGATGAGCGTAGTAAGCCATTTCAGCTAAAAATTGTAAATTATATAAATTAGTTACCCGATAAACATTAGGTATTAGTGTAGCCCTTTTGGAAAAATTATAAATTTGTGTCTTAAATTGATTTGAATTATTATCGACAATAAAAGTGGAAATATCAGTTGCAAATTTATTTGGAGAAAAAAAAATATTTTTTAATGATAATATAGCACACCAAAAGACATTAAAAAAAATGACGTATCGTTTTTGGAAAATATTTTCAAAATGCATTATTGAAATATTGAGTAGCATAGTTTTGATTTAGAAGTTATCCGCATATATATGGGTTTTGTAATTATTGATTAAATAAATATTTGCGGAAACGAAACATTCTAAAAGTTGTGTATCCTCTTAAAATTAGTACCCCATTTTGGAAATTTACGCATCCATCAAAAGTAGATAGATAAATGATTATATCACCAAAAAGCAGATATATTAGGCAAATGATTATACCAGATTCAAGCATTAAGTGGACAGATTTTGGGAGCAAACTACGATAAAATAATAAAGGTAAGCAAAAAAACCAGTCTTGGAGGATCAAGCTTAAAGTCATAAAATGGCTTCGTTTGAATCAAATTTTAAATAAACCAATTAATAGTCCATGTTACAACAAGCAAATATTGGAATAATTTAATAGCAAAATAAGTTTATTTCAATAAATCTAAAATTATGTCTTTCTAACTAATTTATTTGATTTTTTCTTTATGTTTTCAAAACAACTTTAAATTTATTCACTGAAGAAAACCAATAATTAGGTTTATGATCGAGTTAATAACTGAATCAGGTTAATTTATAAAAAAGAAGTTTAAAATAATAATAAAAAGAAAAATCAAATTTTAATAATTTTTATCTAACTTATTATCTTCATTTCTAATTAAAAGTATTAATTAGTACAAACAGGTAAAGAAAATTATATTTTGAACAATATAAACTGAAATTTAATATTTATATAATGAATATTATAAATTAACCCATTTTGAAAATTATGAAATTTTATAATAAATCAAATTTTTAAAAAGCTAGACTTTCATATGTACTTGTTTTTAAGTAAAATAACAATAAAAATATTATGAGCATTATTATGCATTAAAAATAGTAATTATTTTGAATTTCATTTAAAATATAATAAAAATATTCACAAAAATTCATAACTTTTGCTTGTATATTTTTTTCGTAAAAATAATTACTTAATATTATAACTGCCTACATGCTTTGTAAATTAAATATAAACGAAATTAAAAATGTAATTATGCGTATATTGTTTATGATATTTTTAATAAAAACACTATGGTTTTTATTTAATAATTTCTTAAATTTAAAACTTTAGCAATAATATTGTTATAACTGAATTTTTATTTTATATTATATTATTTTTATTTATTTATGAACGTTTAATGTTTTTATATTTTAATAATTTTATTTTTACTTGTTAATCTAATTATTAATAAAATTTTTCAAAACTGTCAAAAATATTAATTACACATTAAACAATTATTTTTCTTTTTTTTTGAAATGTATTTAAAAAAGATTCAGAAAATTTTTATTTTTTTATTGTTAAATACCCAATATTTAACTACAAACAATAATTTGTATTCTATGTTTTTCTACATATATTTATTCTTAAGAAATAATAAAAACTTTATAATTTCTTGTTTTAAAAAATACTGTAACAAGTTATTTGTAATTTGAAACCTTTCTTGTTAATGATTTGAACTGAGTGATTTTGATCTTTTACATATATTTTTTACTATTGGTTATTATCTTCAAACATGTTATGCACATCTGTAAAAAAAAATAAAATCACTTTCCATTCGAGATCCTTAATGAGAACACACATGCTTAAAATGATCCAATGTTACAATATTTCAACAAAAACATTATTTGTCTTTTTAATTTTTATATAGATAATGTTAAAAAAGTATGGAATAATATTACTTTTTATAAAATCAAGTAACAAAAAGAAAAGTGAGAAATGACTATATATAATGTTTTACTTTGATAAATCTTACATGTGTTGGATATAAACTGTCACATCACCATTGTAATCAAATTACACAAAAAGCGTGATTTTGTCTGGAATTTTCCATAACACTATGACGGTTTGCTTTAAAAAAAAGGTCTTAGATATTTAAGTAAGAGAATTGAAATTTGAGGCTGAGTAATATTTTGTTATTCTTCGCTTTTAATGTATCGATTTCATTACCCGTTCAAATTTTTTACTGCGTTTTTGAAAAAAAACCTCAAGTATTTTTGGAATCTCATTTTTATATCTAAAGTTTATATATAGTTTAAATAAAACTTGATGTTTAAAAAACTTCTCAATTCAAGATATCAGATAAAATTTTTACATATTTTTTCATTTAAAATACTCTATATAATGAATTAAAATTTTTATAAAACCATTCTAATCTGGTAATTGGTAGTAAGTTCAGTAATTAGTACTGCCATAGTCCTAATTCAAAAACGTCCATAATCCAATATCCCAAAAAAATTTGGGTTCACCGCGCTACCTGGGGTGACATTCTGTTGACGTTCATATATTTCACAATCATCGGGCATATGCAAGACCGACTGAGTTACAGATGTATTCCCAAGCCATCTAGCCTCGATAGCGGATGCATGTTGTGGTCGCGGCCTGGGAAGTATTCGGGGAAAACAACCATCTAGAGTGGGCTGAGGTCTATTTGATGTTTCGAGCATATTCTGGGTTTTATAAAACCCTTAAATTTGCGAAATTGAACCAAGTTCCTCAATAATTGATGTCACATTACAAGAATTCACTTTCTCTCCCTCAAAAATTCTTTGATTAGGCGTACCTGGAATATAATGAGGTGATTCCTTGGAATTTTCCGTGAACGAGGTATTTATGGTGTTTGTCCAATTTTTCTGACCCATTGAAGTTACATAGGGATTGTAATCAGATCCATAGGTCACCTGCGTGCGACTCGATTCAGGAGTTTGGATAATATTGGACTTTGGTGAAGATTTCATACACTGGATAGATTGAGTAAAATTCATCGGGGCAAGATTTAAATAATTTTGAGGAGGTTGAGACGAATCCGAGACTATCGGAGATGAACAGGTTTTAGGACGTTGAGAATCTGGTTTTCCCTTTTCGGTAGATATCTCATGTCCCCCACAGCTAATCAATTGCCCTTCAGCGATATTTTTTTCAATTTTTCCCGAATTCGGATACCAAGATGTAGATGGGTGTTCTTCTTCCGATGAATTTGCATCGTCTGAACCATAGTTACTCACTAGGGAATGGTTATGCCGTGGTCCACTTTGCCCTCGAGTATTATTACTTGGTTTGTATAAACCTCGCATTACTTGATCACTTGCTTGAATCATAGATAATTCAACATAGGCTTTTGGCGAAAAAAGCTTTTCCCCAGTGTCTAAAAATATCTTTCAATAAGATGACACTCTAAAATTTGGTTTATGAGATAAGAAAAACGTTACCTAAAGGGCTCTCGTAAATTATCATGTGCTCCACATCGTTTTCACTATTTAAAGATATCGTTTTCTTAATAAGTCCATTCTTGCGATATATAAAAGTTCCTTTATTTCCTATTTGGACTTTCAAATCCTCTTTCTCTATACGTGCCAGCAAAGTAGGCTGCAATTCTTGAGTCCGCTTGACGTTGTGTATTCTTGTATCCAATTCAAAATAAACTAAAAAATCTCCAACAACGCGGCTCGGTGACCAATTTCTGAATGAATTGAGAATGTAGATCAAACTTTCTGGATCAGTAATGAACGACTTTAATACATTTAGTATACACCTACTTGCCATCAGTCCATCGCTTAATTCCTGAAAGATTTTCGGCGAACACAAAACTAAAGAAGAATGAATTTAATTTCTATGCTAAATCGAACAAAATTTTTGAAGAGAATTACTAACACTTCACCGCCTCGAATTGATCTCTTCTCCTCTTCTAAAAGACGTCGATGAGTTCTGTCAAGAACTCCAAGTCGACAGGCTTCTGTATAATTAAAATATATTCTTGGACGTTAATTATGATTCAAAATTTAATTTTCTCTAATAACTAACCGAAAATTATTGCAGCCGCATTGGTGTTTGGAATTTTTCCTAATTATACATTTCAAAAATAGATAATAAGTGAGAGAGGAAAAATAGTAGAATTTATAAGAAAGTTTTGGTCCACCATTTCTCACCATGGAACGTTTCTATTATTGTTCCCATTACTCAGATAACTAGCTACGCAAGATAAAAGCAATGAAGTGGTAACTAACTCTATAATCGGCAATTTAGTAGATTTTTTAGCTTTAAAAACAATTAAGGAAACGTAAAATGGCAAAAAAAAATCATTCTTTAATTTTTAAAAAGCATTATAGAAGTAGTTTTTCTTGTCCTTTTTAACCTGTTTTAGGAAACTTTTTTAATCTATGATGTTTATAGTTTATTTTAGACCTGGCAAAATGATACGTAAAATGATTTTGTCACAAGTTTGATTTAGGAAAATATGTTGCCAAATGATTTAATCATGATATTGGCGTAGGATACTCACTATTAAAATTTTTCTTCTTACTAAGCCTCAATTTTTTAATATTTCGGCAAAAAAAAAAGGTTAGAAGAAATGCTAATTTAATTTTATAGAGAGTGAGAAGTTTTGTCGCAATATTTGATTTTTATAGCTTGATAAAACATTTACAATCTAACAATACTTGAAGCTGGATAACATCAATAAAGATTGAAATGGCTAAATATTTTGATATTATATAGTAGAGGTGGGAAATATAATCATTCATTTTGTCATTCATAGTTTGTTATTATATAAGTTATCAGGTAATGTTTATATGTCAAAAAAATATGTCGAGATTATTTGTTAATAAGATTGATACATTACTGATTTGAAATACATCCACTTAATAGAAAACAGGTGACATAAGAAAATATTTAAAAGAAGCAGAAATAAAAAAAAAAAACAAGAGAAAGTTACTTTCTTAAAATAATATAGCTTTAATTTTATTATTCTGAAATTTTTTTTTTAGAAAAGCTGGTATAAATTAACCCTTCTCTGACCTAAAAAAAGAAAAGGGAATAAGCTCACAATTTTTTTAGAAAAATATTCGAATTATGTTTCTTTTAAGTCAAAAAGAATTTTTGAGAGAAGCGAAGGATTCATCATGCTGAGAAATATTCTTAATCAGTTAAATATTGTTCGACAAGTCTAAAATCTGCAAAGTTCAAGATCTGCTTCATGTGAATGAAATTAGTAGTAAATTTGTACGTTTAACTTTATTAAAATATGACGTGATTCAGTAGTAAAGAGTCCATAAATATATGTCACATGTCTTTGATTAAAGCTAACTCTTTTCTTATTCTAATTGCTTCTTTTGAAAGCTTCAAAAGAATGGGGCTTCAAATATATTCACCAATTAAAATTCCCATTAGATCTTTTATAAACATAGGTACAACTTTGTTGTACGCGATGAAAATGAAAATTGCGTGCAAACCTGCGTAACTTCAATGACTTTTTCCGATTTTGCATGACAGAAACTTGATAAAGCAAAAAAAAAAAAAAAAAAAAAAAAAAAAACTTTGTTTCACTTTCATTAGAATTTAAACATACCAAACCCTAAACTGTGGTTTCGAAAAACCTGATAAAAGTTTAAAACGCCTCATTAGTGCATTGATTAATTATTATCATAGTATCAAAAAAAAACTTACATTGACACGCATCAGGGTGAATTAAATTTTTTTTTCTTTATGTACCATTTTACGATGGGTACAAATCAAGATTATCCCTTTAAACTCTAATTTTGCATTTTATATATGATGAGATTCCAATTAGAAAACATCACACAAATATTTATTTTATTTACGTGCACATTGTGTTTGTGACCAATTTTTAAGATAAATTAAAAAGAATGATCAAAACCTCTTCGATTTTAATGTGAAACTGTGATACAGCAAGTTATGCAAAATATCTTGCTGTATTATTGCTAGAAAATTTAAATTAATAGTTGACAAAGGATATCCAGAAATCGATCAGATTACCTTATTGCTAAAGCTACTAGCTTTTCTTGCGATTGGAGATTTTTTTCAAACAAAGAGTTTATGTTTGTATGAAAAAATTCTCACGAAACATGCAAAAACCTCGAGGCTGAGCTTCGATTGCTTGTCTTTAAAGGGAAACGGCTTTTTGCAAAGCCTTTGTGTAATTCCTTGAAAAAAAAAAAAAAAAAAAAAAAAAAAAAAAAAAAAAAAAAAAAAAAAAAAAAAAAAAAAAAAAAAAAAAAAAAAAAAAAAAAAAAAAAAAAAGTTCAGATAATTTAATTAGTTAAGTTAATCAAAGAAACCTCTTGTCCTCAAAAAAAAAAAACAATTGGTGTACTAATAACTTTAAAAGTTTCGTAAGCATTCACAATACTGTGGAGGTAAAAATGAGTATTTTAAAAAAAAATTATACATATATATATTCTAGAAATCCCTCTATTACAAGTAGTTTTACTTGTGTCACGTTTTCCCACTTTGAAAATTTATTGTGAAACTTGAAATAGACCGTCTGGTTCTTTCTAATTCTTATCCCTTTCATATTTTTTGCCACGTAATTAATTTTTATATGACTCTGATTTATATATTAAAAAATTATTACGATCCTAAAGTATTAGACTAGTTTTAAAGCTTTTATATCCGAAGCCATTTTAATTATTATAGATGGGGATGATTAATTCTTAATTTATTTTTTTCAAAAAATTGTAAATCATTAAAAAAATACTATGCGTGAAAAAGTATTCTTTTTTCGTTAAAATATCCTAGTAACTAAAATTTGATTCATTCCTAAGCAACAATAATCTAAATTATTTTTAGGATTAAAGTTTTTTGTTCAAGGTTAATATTTTAATAGGGCTCAAAGGTTTTAAAATTTGCTTTTCCATTTTGTTCAGTTAATCGATCTAACCAAACCTTTAAATAAAAATGACCCCCAAAAATCTATTCTTGAATGAGAACTATTTCAGGTGATCAGCATTTGACCTGTATTCAGGCCCGTTTTGGTATAGATAAGATGACACAAGTAAAAAGAAACAATGATGCAGTTGCTCCGAAGCTTCAGGATCAATTATTAAAAGCCTGTTTGAGAACCTGTTCTGTAGATAAACAATCAGGAAAAGGGAATTTTATAACGTGTTGTGACTCATTTGAATGAAAATTTTAAAGACAACATAATAATCCTGATATAGTTTGAATAAATAGAAGAGATTGTCATCCAATTATTTTGTTGACTCTAAATATTTTTTCAATGAGTTTCCTTTTTCAAATGGAGAGAAATATAGAATATCAAGAATATATGATTGATTTTGGTTTGTACCCAAGACTGTGAGTCAACAAATTTATCGACCTGATTTGAATACTTTATTGTTATTATCCAATGAAATCTATCCCAAAAACCAATTTTTTTAAAGATAAATTTATTATTTATAATATAATGTAAACTTCGAATATCCCATTTTGCTGATAGATAGGGTTTTAAAGTCTGGAAAAACTTTTGCAAAGAAATAACCGATAAATGTAATATATCATTATGAATCATCTTTGCTTGATTATATAATCTTTTGTCTCCATATTTCAACTTTATGAACTTATTTTTTTTTTGGAAATTTATTCAAGATTAAGTAAAACAAAAGAATTAACAAAAAGTTTAACTCAATTTTCTCAATGAAAATCCAAAAATGTCAAATAGTTTAATCTGAAAAAGGGAGATAATAAAATATAAAACCAAAACGTTATATTTAGACTTGATAAATTAAAATTTCTTTATTCGAAAAAGAATACACCATCTATTCTTTTAGTAAATATCGATTGTTCAATGTATAAAATTTTTGCTAATTTTTTTGGTGAAAATACACTATATCTTTACACTTTAATGGCTTATGTTAAAACTAATCAAAAATGATAATCGAAAACTCTATTTTTGAAGAATCTAGTGTTAAAAAATATTTTTTCTGGTTGAAATAATTAACTTTCTGAAACAATAGATAAATAAAATTCTATCCTAATGCAATGTTTCAAAATCTATGAAATGTTTTGCTAATTTTTTTTAATCTTGGAATCAAGTTTGAAAATTTTTACTAGTTGGAAAATCGTACAAAATTCTTAACTTTAAATAAAAAAGTTCAAAATAAACAAAAACTTTGGAGACAAAGTATATATACTATTCGTCGCATATTTTTATTATGAAATTTACAAAATTTTTGATCAAAATTATGTTAAACTTTTGTTCGGAAGTACTTATTTGAAAAAAATTACTTTAATATTGACTGGTTTTTAAATAACTTTGGACTCTTTCATGATTTAGTTGGGTGAGAATCCAATCCACATGGTTAAAATCAAAATAAACACAAGTATATTATTCTAAAATTTTCTTTTCAAAAAGGGGATATATATTATATATTAAAATTAATGTTAAAAAAATTTATTTAAGGAAATATTATTCGGGCCAATGAGTGTGAATAAAAAATTTTGGTACTTACTTTAAGTTTTCTTATTTCATGTCACATTCTACTTTACGCAAACTTCAAACATAAAAAATCTTTCAAAATAGTTCATAACAAATATGTACCAAAAAAAGGGAGTGCCTAAAACGAAATGAAATGAAATTACATAAATTTATTGGAAAGCATTACAGCATAGTACAATAATCAATTTCATTAAGAAAATATTAACAATTTTTACTTTTGTTATCAATATTATCACACTTAAAACATTTCAAGAAGAAATTGCTTCGAATTAAATCGATAACGTGCTATAGATCTAATTTAGACAAGAAACAAAAATAATTTATTGAATAAAATCTTCATAATGAGTCGTTTTTGGGACCTGGGAAGTAGTTTTAACATACAATGTAAGAAACAGGATTTGTGCCATATTTTACCGGGCAATTAATTTGATTTAATTTGGCAAGATTTGCCAACTATTATTATTTTTCCAGGAAATATATATATTTTCTTACAGTAAAAGTGGTAGAAAACCAGGAATAATGTCCCTGAATCACAAATATATATGTGCATGAGACCTTTAATTAATAAAGAATACGAAACTTTTGAACCAAATAAACTTTTTGGTTCAATTATTAGGGTACTTAAAAAGAAAAAAATCATGCAAACAAATAAAGACGTTTCAATGTTTCACAGATGAGAGTATTCAATAATATCTACCTATTGATTGAACCTGAGCTTGGTAAAAGCGGAAAAAACTGGCTTTTTCAATTTTTAAAAAACTCTGGGGTGAACTAAAGAAGAAGTAAAAACTTTTATCTAATTGTTGAAATTTTTCTACTCTTAAATTTACAATCATAAATAATTTCCTTGAAGTGATAAAAATCTTTTATTATTTACAATATCAACTTGTAAAATACAAAAATAGGTTTAAAAGTAGAATTTCATGTGTTTCATTTTCAAAAAGCCTTTTCTGTAAACTTTTTTGAATGGGCTTGTTTTTTTTAACTTCTTTTCTATGTAATATGTAAGATCTGGCCCTTTTAATAGCCAAAAGACTTAAGGGCCGAATATTTTTTTAGACTAGGCTACAAAATAACATCTTCTAAAAATTAATTTGAAATTTATTTCATAATAATGATCAAAAAACAATCTTTTTATGATTAATTCTTAAATAAGAAAAATTATATATTTTTGATGATTTATAACTGACCATTTTGAAATTATTACTTTATCAGATAATAACAAAGCAAACCCCTCGATATCTTTGATTTAGTTTCAGCCTAAACTTAAAATCTAGAAAGTTGCTATGCAGCAGTCACTTAATCATTTTAGGTCAAGTTTCTTAAAAAATGACACTGCAGTACAATGAAACGCGACATCCATTTTCATTACTAAACTTTGAACCTTTCACTGTTAAAAATTACTATCAAATTTATTGATTGGCTAAATTATTCAGTTAAAAATTATTAAAAGTACAAAGAAGATATCGAAATTAATTTACAAGGATTTCAAAAAAAAAGGTCAAATGAAATAATTTTTATTAAACCAATAAAAACAGTTTACATCAGTCAATCAAAAATCTAACGCTTTTGTTAAAATAACATAACTTTGTTTTTGGAATTTTTTTTTTTTGGACTTTGGCGTATTACTTTTATCCTTTCAATGATCAATATGAGAAATACTGCATTGTTAATTTGGACATACCCGAGGATTTCCAACTAAACCATTTCGTTGCAGTAAGTAAAATAAGTAGTAATAGTAGTAGTAGTAGTAGTAGTAGTAGTAGTAGTAGTAATAGTAGTAGTAGTAGTAGTAGTAGTAGTAGTAATAGTAGTAGTAGTAGTAGTAGTAGTAGTAGTAGTAGTAATAGTAGTAGTAGTAGTAGTAGTAGTAGTAATAGTAGTAGTAGTAGTAGTAGTAGTAGTAATAGTAGTAGTAGTAGTAGTAGTAGTAGTAGTAGTAGTAGTAGTAAAATAAAAGAAATGCTTGTTTTTATTTTTTATGCGAGTGCTTTGTCAATTCTCGTCCATTTTTAAAGAAAAGAGGAAAAATATATGTCATATCGCTGTCGACCTTTTATGGGATGGGAATGCTATTTGGGGTTTGAAAAATCACCTTAGGTGATCTCCTCTGCATAGACTTGGTCAATATATATAAATCGTGATGATCATATAGCGTGATAGACTTCAAGATTCTTTCTCACCTATTTTTCGCTGCGAATCTTATTACTATCGAACCATTCTCAATTGCAGGAAAGCCCCTTAAACCTTGTTCAATTAAAAAAATTCTCCTTTCATAAACAGACTTTTAAATGTACTAATTAATTGATTAAAATATAAAATGACCACTTCGAATAAAAAATTCTGGATTTTTGCTTTTTGCCATTTTTGTTTTCTTTCATTTATCTCAACCTTCATTGATTTCACAAAAACATTCAACTTTTCAAGGAAGGTCACGCAAACACAATCTCTTGACCTTTCCTCTCAATTCAAGTATATCTCTTTTTACGTACCCTAACTAAGACGAATTACAAATAAACCGATCAGGGCAAGCTGTCTAACTGTTTCCAGATATGTCACTTTCGAAAATTATACACCCAACCAACCAACCCATTAGAAAGCTTTCCCAAAAATCAAATATTTCTGTTACTCATAATGAACCTCATTTTAGGTAAGTACCTAAATTACGATGTTGAAGTTGAAACCAGAATTTTCATCCGAGATAAATAGCTTTAATAATATTGCAAAATTTTTAGTGATTCTCATGACTGGGTGTATCACTTGAAAGTGCTAGAACATCCTAATCGGGCAAGAAGAATTGGTTTTAGCCAAACGGTAAAACTCAAATATAGTCTAGTGTTTTCAGGATTGCTCATGTGTTTCTTAATTTTTCAAATTTTCAGGAGCGAAGAAATATATCTCCAATCCCAATTCTTAAATTAGTAGTTGAAAATTCAAAAGGAATTTCGATAGATATTGAGTAAAGATTTTAAATTTGTGAGCTTTAAGAATTTCTGGATTTAGAAAACATTAATTTTTCTCTTTTTTTAGAAAACTTGATCCATCGAAATTTATAGTGCAAGTCAGCATTTTACAGGTAGATGGGACAGATGCTTCTATCCTTGTCTGCCCTTCTTCAACTTCAGATAGCCCCAAGACTAAGATGTGGAACCTGGTTGGGGCTCGAGAGGCCAATGCAGAAAAATTTTTAGACATCGATCATAAAACAGGATTATTTTTTGTTTTCAAAGATTTAAGTGTGAGAGCTGAAGGAGTCTTTCGATTAAACTTTAGTTTAATAAACCTTAGGTTAGTACCTTTCTTCAAAAATTTCTAGCTTTTCATTGATTTGAAAGGGGAAATGAGAATTCACAATCTTTTTTAATTTTTTCAGTGAATATAATTTCTCCGCATCTTTGCTACATGATTCATTTCAAGTACCCAACGTCATCAGAGATAATGTGATGTCAAACCCTTTTGAGGTTTATTCACCTCATGGGTTTCCTGGAATGTTAGGTAATCAAAATAAAAAATTTGGCTTTTTTAATAAATAGTTCTCATTCCAAAAAATAATTGAATCGAAAATTTCTGATTTACAATTAGGACCTTCAGATCGACTTACTTACTTTCGTGCACAGGGTCTTCACATTCATTTCCGAAAGCCTGGAGTTAGAAAAGCAAATATTAAAGAAAATCCTCCATCTGATGACGAGCGCAATCATGTGAGGTTTATTTCAACATAAGTTTTAAGGTCTAAAATTGGCGTGAGAAAATTCTCGATACAAGATTTACGGTTAAGTTAAAATTATTGGTCAATATGCTTGATTTTTTAAAAAAAAATCAATTTTCTAATTATGTTATGAGCTTCTATTAATGAAATCAAATAAACTTGCTCATTATTTTATTAAGTCTAGTCTTTAAGTGCACTGTTTTGATTGTTCTGAATTTTTCTTGTTTAAAGTCCATATTATTTTAATTTAAGTCCATCAGTTATTCCCATTTTTACCGGAAATATGATCACTTATTGACTAAATACAAAGTATTCTTTTAAAAAAATTTCTTCATGGATTTGAAGATAAAAAATAAAATTTAAAAATATTGAATCACGCTTTGGCCTACATGAAATCTATCAGACCAAAAATGTACTTATATAATTGATTAAATTGCATGGTCAAGATTTCCACCTTTTTGTTTTTCCGGTATTATGCTATGCAATGCACCACAATAGCAATCATCATAGCCACGACCTCGTGCATTTCATATCCGACAAAAAAATAATTCATCATTTTATATATTTATTGAGAAATTACATACTGTTTTATACTTTTAATTTTATCATGATTGATAAGAATTGATATAATTTGAAAACTTTTATGTAAGCAAAAACTTTTTTTTCTAACAAAATAAAAGGGTAAAGGTTTCTGGAAATTTTCGTATGGAGTCAATTGAGATATCGGAGGAAAAATGTAAGAAGTTTTTTCTCTTATAAAATGAACTTGATTTCTTTAAAAGATAGTGATAGATCAATTATTCTCAGTGCTAATTTCTGATTCACTTCGGGGTTTCCTAAATTTACCTTCCTTGGATTTAAATGTTGCTTTCATTGACAAAACGAATTTTCAGTTGTGATTTTTGTAGTAATAATGAGATAATAAAGGAATAAGTATAGGTCTAAAATAGCTATGACGAAAAGTTCATGAGACACCAACACAAGAGATTAATGCGGATCGAGTTTTTAACGAAAAAATTTCGATTTGAAGATTATAAACTCTTGTTTTTTTATTTTGTTTCAAAAACAATAGATTTATTTTGAATTACTTAGTGACACGCCCATAATAAGGTACAAAATATTAAAGTTATAATATTGGATTGAAAATGAGTCTTTTAAAATATATATATATATATACCAAGTACAAGGAAATAACCTTAGCACAAGAAAGTCAAAGGAGTAACCATTTGTCTGCCCGTGGTAACATGTGCTTGACAGTTGGAGCGATAATGCAATGAAAGATGATTGGAATTTGTTCTTTTTGTCTCGATCATGAGGTAACTGCAAGAGTTTCAGCAGTTTTGCAGATAGTTCTTTAAAAAAAGGGGAATTAAAAAAATGAGAAAAGTTTTATTGTAACTTTTAAGCAGACGGATAAAGTAAAACTTTTTTTTAGTATAAAAGTTATTACTAAATTAAAATTGAATTTAAGATCTATTTTAGCTTTTAAAAAGTCATCCTTTCGACAAGAAAAAAAACTTCAATTGTCAACAGCGCATAAATTGATAGTTTTATTTACCGTGAAAGGATATTTATTGAATCCTAATTTAGCTAAACTCTTAAAAGATTATCACAAAAACCCTTAATTTGGACTAGTGAGCAATAAAAAGAACGTAAATTTATTGATTGCATATAGAGCAGAGTAGTTTTTTTCTTTTTTAAAATTTTTATTTAATTGAGATCTGAAGGGCTCATTTTCCTACTTATATTGTACTATACATACCGTTTACTCATTAATATTTGACGTTTCTTAAGCTTTGAAATTTTAGCACTTTAGAAAGACGAACCTCAAAGATTCTATTTCCATACAACTAACTCCTCGCTGTGAACCTGAAAAAGCTTTTCGTATACAAAGGTGTTTATGTTTATAAATTGTAATTATTTATTTCAATCTGTTTGATTTTTTTGATTTAAAGATAATATCGGGACAGGCTTTTTTGTTTTATCTTTGTCGATTCATTTTTTATCATTTAGCCTTTAACGATCAAAGGAAAACAATCAAAGATCAATATAAAGACTTTTTTAATAAAATGTTCAGCATTTTATTGTTTCATTATTATGTAGATGAAGACTAAACTTTTTTTTTTATTTTTTAAAAGTGTTTTTATCTTCCAGTAATAATAAAATGATTTTTGAAAATTAATATAAATAATATAAGCTTTTATCAAAAAAATCGATTTTTTTCTTTAAAAAGCTAATCTCACGAAGTCGATAAATCATAGTCTATTATAAGTTTTTCTGAGAATATATATTTATTCTTTAAATATATATTTTAAAACTATTGATATAATAGAAAGAAGGTCAATAGATTATTTTATTTTAGAAATTTCAATAATAGTAATAATTAATATTTAATCTCATTAAAAATTTTTAAAATAATTGAGGTTTATAAAAATAAAAAATTAGACAATTGTTCAATTTAATATTTTTTTTTTTGGTAAAAAATCAAACTTTAATACACCATTTCTTTTTGATATTTTGACCTTTTTACCTTTTTACCAGCAATCAATATTAGATTTTAAACTTAATATTAATTCTAAAAGTATTAAAGTAGTTTTTAATAAAAACTAAACAAAGTTTACAGTTTTCTTTATCTCAATAATATCTTAATACTAGATTATTCATAAAGTTGGGAAATAATCCAGCAATTTTTTTTATCAGTCGCAGATTAAATTCTATCTACCATGGCTATATCTAGATCCTTTACACTATTCTTGCTCGAAAACATGAGTGTAAAAAATTATATGAAAGCTTTTCACTTTACAAAAATGCCTTTTCAGCACTGTACCATCACAATCTCCTCCTCAAAACCTGGGCTCCGTGATCTTAATCCATCTCTCTCTGTTCATGGAAAGTGGGATATTACAAGTTTCAACAAGCGGAGAAGGTGAAGTCATTTTTAATTGAAATATATGGTTGTTTTATTAAATAGTCGGCAATTTTTTCGTTGTTCATTGATTCGAATTATAGCGTTTAAAATTTTAATCTTTGTAGGGCACTTTGTAACACGGGGATAATCTTTAAGCTAAATTTATCGCTAGAATGCACTAAACTAATTTATTAAAATTTTGATTCATAAAATATTAAGAAATAACGAAAAATTTAAAAGACTTTAGTAAAGTTTCATCATAATAAACTTTTTTAAATAAAAATTTAGATCAGAAAAATTCATAATATATCATATTAAAGGGGATTATTGTTGCTTAAAATATGAGGTTTCAGGGAAATGTTTATACTATATTGAATATTTAAATCTTACCAAGAGAATATCTTAATTCCAAAAGCTCTTGAACTTTTTTGGCCTTAAGAGGAAAATAAGTTTAAAAGTGATATTTAATCAAAGAGAAAGTGTTTGATCCATAGGCGTTTCAGCCAAGAAAAAATTAGAAGCAATACTTAAATACTGAGAATCAATTAAGTCTGAGTTGCATATAAACAGGTTTTCTTGTTGTGTTAAGGGGCAAGGAAATTTCAAATCCTGAGATTGTAAAATAAATGATTGTGGTACATTCTGCATTAAAGTGGATGAATAAAGATAAGAGCTAGTTTGAATTGGCATAAATTTGGTTTGTGAAAATTCATGTTGGTTAAACGAACAAGGGAATTTACCACAATTGGTACTAGTTTCTCGATAAGGATCTATAATAACGTGTTTATGATTTGAACTCTTTTTTGTTGCAGTTTTCTTATTTTTTTGCTTCTGTTTTTTTAAATTGAATTTAATATGTGATATCTCGCTCTTAAATTTGGCATCTTGAATAGATTGAGCAACATCAGCTAGCAGTTCAAAGTATCTCTTTATACAGTTCGGTTGCCTTTGCCATTCCCTCGCGCCAATTCTGGTCAAATTTTCAAGATCGATCCGTTTCCGACATGAGATATCAGTGGGTGCATTCTCATTTTTAGGTAGGCAATTTGAGCATTGGCATTCCTCCTTGTAGCCTGAACGAAAATTTATCATAAAGAGAATAAAACCATTTGGTGTTTTTTGTTTGTTTTTTTGTGACATTAAAGGTTTGTTTAGCTGAAGGAGTTTGGTCAAGGGAACGACTAACTTAAAAAATGGGGGATTGAGATCTGATTCAAACACAATAATCATCTCTTTACCAGATTGACTAAGATTTTGCAAATACTCATCCATATTTTTTGATACGATTGTTTCGAGTGTTTAAAGGTAAAAATAAGTTCGCCGAGATGATTGAAACAAAATTCAACAACTCAATTTTATACTTGAGGTGGCGTTACTGCGCAAGTGGAATAAACTTTTGAATTCAAATCTAATATGAAAACTTCCTTAGAGTGTGACAAATATCTCACTGCCTTGTATTTTCTCAAAGTTGAGCTTTCTCAAAGTTGAGCTTTCTCTAAGATAAAAAAGGAGCTCAATATAAGCTCCTTTTTCTATTGGTCAATTTCTCTCTTGTAGTACAGATTTTAATCTTAAATGTATCAAGCCCCGAAATTTTATTTGGTCGTTGTGAAACGTTAAGCCTTAAAGTTTTATTAGATGATGTAATGCAGGTAAAAGAATTAGGATTCCAAGGATTGGTTTTTTTTTTGCTTCCTGGTTTGTCTTTCCGTTAATAACGTGAGATTTTTGGCAATAATATTACTATACATTCCTGTTCAAAAATAAAAAACAGAAAAAATAGGAAATCCTAATTTTAAAACACTAATCAGCCAATAAGATTGCTTTTCAATATCTCAACTTCATGTGAAGCTAAAAAAAAATTGTTTTTCATCCCAGGAGGAAAAACTTTAAATTCACTCTTTGGGCGTAAAAAATTACTTAAGAATTTATTGTGGTACTAAATCAAAGCACATCAAATATTTGACATGTGTCGAATGTTTGCATATTTAATACAATTTATTTCACCAAAAATAGTCAAATGACAATGCTTGAATTCTCATGTTTGTCTTTTAAGTATGCTAGAGTCTATTTCTCTATCTCTAGTAACAATGACTTGAAACCGGATCAGAATTTGCAATGCAAAGTGTCCCTTCAAATTTCTCACATCCGAAAGTTAAGAAAAGTAAATAGTCTTAAAATTCAGCCAAAAAAAAAACAAGCTTGATATTAAAAATTAAGGAATAAAGCTATTATAAATTATAGCCATTGTGATAAGTTTCCATCAATGGCAACCCCAAAAATTGTTGACGTTTTGATAATTTTAGACCTGCATGATTGTATGTCTGAAACTCTCCTTTGAACTTTTCCTAGTATCATTAATCAAAATTGGCGTTTTATGCCTAGAGCACATTTGAAAGCATTTTCTTCTGCAAAGAAGTTTAATTGTAAACAAGTAACAAAGAAAAAAAAATCTTAAAAAGAGTGCTTTTATGGCATTGCACATTTTCTAATAATGAAAATTTTGAGCCAAGCACTACATCATACGAGAGATTTTAATTCAAGTTTGTACTCTGGGTAGTTGGACAAATAATTTGGCATTCCCAGAATGCTCAACAATACTCTGAGAGAATAAATTCAAAATATTTACGCTTGTCCGCTAAAATTTAAGGGGTATTAATAAGAATTTGAAGTGGCTAGATTTTGAATTTGCACATTTTTTACGCAAATCATATACTTTTTTAACTTAGATATTTGCATACAAGAATTTTAGGTTCAACTCATGAAATTAAAAATCAAAACATTGTTACGATTGGAAAACTTGAATCGTTAAAAAATTCTAAAGAATCTTGTATTTAATTCACATATAAAAAATGGAAAAGAGCTTTATTTCTATCGATTGGTTTGAAAGGTTCTTAAAAAAAAAGAGCAAAGGTTTTTGGTCAAGTGATAAATTAATTACGCTGAAAAATCTTAGTAAATTCTTATAATAAAGCTGCTTAGTAAGGTTCAAACTCGTGCCAATAAATAATTTTACCTTCTTTTTGCTATCTAAAATTGCTCTCTTACCATGTATTCATCTCCATAATCTTCTCTCGTTCTCGAGCTAATTTCACAAAATAAAGCCATTACTGCTACAATCACCACCTTCTCCCCTATCTTCTCGGCTGTTACCTTTACGCGCGTGTCTCTCGTGTCAAGCAAAAATAGATATCAGGCAACAAAAGCGGGTCCTTCTTTCTCAATTTCCAACCTATAAACTTCTCAACGATATCGATCCAGTTTCAACGTCAAAAGACCGGAACTTAATGACCTACTGGAACAAACAAGTCGCAGAATGGTCTCAGAAGTTATAATAAGTGATTGCGGTCGTTTTCTGCCACTTGTCTTGGAACCTCCTCTAATACATCTTTCATTCTGCAAAATTCGTCGCTTTTTTCGATGATGAAACCTTTAACGGGCACGAACTTTTAGAGTTCAACTTTGTCATTAACAGTGTGTCTTCACTTCCAGAATTGAAGAACGGCGAGCAGCTAGATACAGAAGAGAGCGCCAACTCAAGCAAAAAGCTCAATATAAAAACCAGGGCGGCAGCACGTGACGATGCCTGCGAGAACTTCTCAACCGCATTCTTTGATCAAGGTGTATCCCAACATCCTCAGAAGCAATTATTGGAGCAATGGATAGGCTTGGCGAGATTCTTCTTTAATACCATAGTAGGGTGGAATAAAAAGACCTTTTGTGTGATAAAGCAAAATAGTATTATGAAAAAGAAATGGCTGAAGTTATTGATCACGCACTGACGGCGCGAGACAAAATTACTCGGATACTTCATGAGTACGAAAAGGGGCTTCAGTACGTTATCAAAATTTTCATTTTTGAATCGTTTTTATGTCTCGTACCTTGACACTTCGTCAATGCATGCCTATGCACGTAGTTGCTTAAAAAAATTTCAAAGAAAACTTTTTTATAATAAGATAAAAGCGCACTGTAGCCTTTCTATTTCGAGACTGAGCACAGAAATAGCCCTATCCGCACAAGATTACATCTGACGAAAAATTCGAAAACCCAACGATTGAACGTTTTCTTTGTTTATGAGGCACAAAACAAAGTCCGCGTACATCTCAATCTATGCAATTCTGGCGCTCGCGTCTTCAATTGGTGTTCCACTCTAAAGGAGTGTGTTAAAATGGACTTTGGTGATATTAGATGAATTTTTTGCCTGTGTAAAGTATATGAATCACTTCATTTCGAACTGGCTGTCTCTACTTCAAAGTTTACGACGAAGAATTGTGCGTCTGCAGGGTGAAAGACAATCGTGTTTTTCACTCACGAGTTTGACGCAATTGTCACCTCGTCGTTTAAGGTGGCAGACATGACAATTGTAAGGCGAGAGAAAGGACGCGAAATACTGTCTGAAAAATGCTTCACTGGTTATGTTACTGTTTCTGTCAACTTCTGATCGCCAAGGCTGAGGAGCTAGAAGTTCATGTTGTCATCCGAAATGAAGCCTATACATGCAAGGAAATAGTAACCTTACTTGGCAATGCATATTTTTATTTTTAGTGCTAAATCTTTTTCATTTCTAAGGATCACTGAGATTTACTGCCTCGGCACTTTTTATCAAATGATCAATATTGGTAAAATTATGTAATTGATTTTCATAACAACAGATCGTTGACACTTGGTGCAATAATTTTATATAATTTCCATTTCAAAATTTGAAAATGCTATTTCTTTGTGTTTTCATTCTTGACATTAGCCTTAATTTTTTTTACTATAACTGTTTTTTTTGAATGAAAACTGTTGTTTAGAGATGAGATAGTACCAAAAAGTTAAGTAAATCCATGAAAATCTGCATGACTTGGAACATCCTATGGATGAAATACGTAAAAGAAGAAACTTTTGTCAATATTTAACAGTTCTTTGTGGAAGTAAAGGTAAATATGAGTTTTATTAAAGAATATTGCGTGATTTTTACACAGGACATGCTTACAATATCTAGATTGAGCTAAGCATGCCGCTTTAAAATTTTAAAAAATAAAAAATAAAATAAAAAGTTGATCATTCACAATTTTATAAAGTAGATCCTTGCATTGAAAGATACCTCAAATTTTTGTCGTTAACAAAGCTCTTGGGAGCCAAACATCAATCCAAAATTGATAATAAATGTTAGTTTTTGAAAAATTACAAGTTTCAGCGGGGCAATTTTTTTTTTGAAAATGATTTTTAGTAAAAAAATTGATATGCATTAAGCTTTTTATTATTTTTTACAATAAAGATACTATAGTTTATCATACTGAATCCGAAATTACCTTGCTTTTTGTTTATATTTTTATTTACAGACTACATAAAAATCGAATCTCCAATGCAATAAATGATATTTATGTTTGAAGCTCGAATGACAACAATAGTCTGAAATTACATGAAGATTTATACGCTGTACCCCACATAGGGAGAGGTTTTAGGTTGTTGTTTTCCGATATCTTGACAAAGGCAGTCCATGGATTCTGGAAATCTCATAATTCTTGAAAATTCACAGCTAGAATGTAGATTTAATGTAAATTTTTTTCAGTAGATTTTAGTGTATTCTATAGCTCATGATAAATTTAATAATCGGGAAACTACTCAGTACATGAATATCAAAAATATTTATGTCAAGAATTTGCACTTTTAATTTTCAGCACAGCTCTGTGATATTATTACATAAAAAGTATTTTCCAATTTTCTTTGGCGACAATCATCTCAATCAAGAGCCATAAATACGTTTTGGCTTGAAAGTATCTTTAAGGACATCAAATTTTCTTACTTTTAATAATGAAAAATAAAATAGTTAGTTAATGGTAATTTTTGATGATTGGACACTTTTTTTGAAAGTTTTATTTTTTATGTTAGGCTCAGTTTATTAAAAATTGAATGCTAATGATATTGTAAGCTAACTTTGTGATGTTTAAAGTATATTTAAATAGTCAGCAACGTAAAATTCAAGTTGTAAATTATAATAATTGTTACAAATACTCAGTTTTATCTTCAAAATGTCGATTAATATCTCAAATTATCAAAGACATTTTTGTTTAAAGCCTATTTTAATTTTAATTATTATTTTGATTTCAATTCAACTTTCAATTAAAATTTTTTAGAATTAATTTTCTTTTCATTCAAATAAATTTAATCAAAGGGAAAAATCATTATCCAAAAATTATGTTTACAAATAAAAAAAACCCAATTAAAGTTGATAACTATGTAAAAAAAATTTTGTATGATTAAAAGAAAGATAATGGTGAGATTAAGATGATTTAATCTCTCATACAACAGATATATATTACAATTAATTTTGTAAATCATTTATTTATGTTGCTATGAACTCAAAAATTCTGAAAAATTTTACACAAAAAAAAATATCCTGTGCATTGATCATGAGGCTTTTATAAATTTTCCTTTATTTGTTTTAAGATGCGAATTAGATATAAGACTTGCATTGAATTAGGACTATTGGAAGTAAAATTTATTTTGTTCTATTAGTAAAAGAACGTATATTTTCAATAGAAAGAGTTTGATATATACAAAGTATGAATTTACATTTGAAAAAATTAAAGTGTTGGATTAATTTAAAACTCAATTTTTTTATTGTTGAATAAAATAAGAATAGTGGGATAATTTAACTTGACGTCTTAGAAATCTATTAATCTAAAAATAATCTTAGCCTTTTAATATATCATCCATTGTAATCGTTAATATTACGTGGGGTTTTATTGAGCATCTAGTTCCTATGTTAAACCTTGAAAATTGGAACAATATTTTCGGTAATTAGGAGTACATGTATTGTGTTTATTATCAAAAGTTTTTTTGTATAAAAACTACCACTTATCTAATCCAGTGATTAACGTCAATTTGGCGAACAATGTTAACAACTATTATGTCCGAACTTTCGTTTCTCCGCATTGATCAGCACTAGAAATTACCCGAGCTCCAATCTAATTGTTGCTGTTATACAGGTTCTAAAATAGGACACTTTGTCAATTATAATGAACTCAATTGCTAATCTTTCTAAAAAAAGAAACGGTATTTTAATATTGTCAAGATAAGTTTTTTTTGTATTGTTTCTATAAATTAAATCAGGAAAGTTGTAGACAAAGATGGGTGGGGATGAAAAAATCTCAATGAAATCGTATCTTGACGTTTTTGAACGCTATCCTCAACTTTATCAAGAAATCGAATTATTAACCTTTTCAAATTTTTATATCAAGGAAATCACATCTAAAATTTGGTAAAACAAAATCCCTTCTTAGGGTTTCAAACTTCCAGGAAAAAAAAGCAAAACTAGATTTTTTCTATTATAATCATTAATTACGAATTTTAATATTAATAAAGAGGTCTTGTCTGGAGAAAAATTTTAAATAATCTCTCTATTGAATTTTAGCAAACTAGTTGAAAATGAAAAATTAAAAGTTACCTAGTTAATTAGATTTTTTAGCTATTTTCGGGAGCGAGAGGGGGAGGATCAAAAGTCATACAAACCTACTGAATATAAAAAAAAATTATAGGTAAATGATTTGCTTATATAAGATATGAATATAATGAAATTATTTATCATACTTTGTCAAATATCCATTATCTTTACCTGATTCTCTAGCTTCAACAATGACAACATTTCCATAACTTTGTATTATGTGCGTAGCCAACAAAAACAATACAATTAAGAAGACCAGATGACTGTATTGTTATTTCACAATGGCTTATAAATATGTTGTGCGAGCTTCGTGGCATTATACAGCTAATCATACAATAAATTTTCATATAAAGTAAGAGAATGAAACGAGGGAGGAAGATTACTCTTTTCCTTAACCAATTTTGAAACACTTCTTTTATTTTGAATAGTAACTAAGGATTTAGAAATTTTAATGAACCCTTAATTTTTTTTCTGAAATCAATATCTACTTCTTTAATTTTATCACATATATTCAACTTCAATTAATTATTAATTAAAATTAAAATGTTTACTACTCATGATCAAACTTATCAGCACCCATTACATCGTATTATGGATTCCCTTTATATTCTTCAACAACTCATCTTGGAAAAAGATCATCCAAACAATAGCATTCCGAAATACTGTGAAGCTTTTCTCTACGAGTGTGACATGTGTAAACCATTAAACAATTACCCCTCCTCGATCTACAACGAATACTTTCACGACGACGACGACGAGAAGAGTGAGGACTCTTCTTCAAGTGATGAACTATATGACGAGGACTATGAAAAGCTCATATCACATATTCAATTCTATCGAGGAATGATTTCAAAACTTTTCAAAGAAGAATATTTACCTGATAGAGTGATATGTTCAAGGCTTCCAAAAGAATTTCAGGCTTGGAAAAAATCAAAAAAAAATCCTAAAGGATTAGAAATTAAAGTCACACGTCATACAAATGTTCTATCAACTTTAATTGAAAATATCACACCATCACCTCCGTTGCAAACGGTTCCTGAAAAGAATTCTTTGGCCATTGAAGACGATATCGACAAAGAAGCTAATATTGAAGCCAAAATTTTGCGACGAAAAAGACGAGAATGTCCAATGGATTCAAGACTTACTCAACAGTGGTTACGAATTTCAAAATATGTTCCACCATCATCACCTCATTTTCCTGCATATGAAGATATAAAAGCTATTGCATTAAAGCCTGAATGTCAGGTTGAAGAGGCAGTCAAAGATTGGGCTTCTTGGATTGAGCAGCTCGGGTTGGTTAACTAGTCACCGGATATTTATTTTAATTTTACTTCCGTATTACCTTATTATTATTTTTAATTTTAATTTTTTTCGTTTGTCTATTCTCTTTGTAAAATATTTCTATTCTCTTTGTAAAATATTACCATTCACTTTTTCTTGAAATTGTACGCCAGCTGAACTGGTGATGAATCTTAAAATCATTCTTAATACTATTTATTATCATGAGTTTTCGTGTTTTTATATTGTCAAAAATTATTAATTGACCGCGATTACTTTTACAGCTACTATTCACATGATGTATTTGATTTAAATATATATTGGAACTCAAAAGTATATGAATTTTAATCGCTCGAAATGAGTTTGAGATAAAAAAAAATAAATTTACAAAAATTACAAAAAGACAAGTAATATGAGTTGATTTGAGTTTTGAAACTTGATCAAGTGTTATTCGATAGATATTTACCATTTTGTAAACTCTGTTAAACATTCATGAAATTATGTTTATCCAATAATGCACCGCTTTATTCACAAAAATTACAGTCATACAAATAGAAAAAAGATTTAATGAAAACCCTCAAGTTATGCAGTTTTTTCAATGAAACGTAAGGATTTAAATAATAATAATAATAATAATAAATAATTTTAATGAAAGGCAAAGGCAAAGGTAAATTGTTTTGAGTCGATTATTAATAACCTTTCTAATTCAATAATTTTTCTAAAATGGTCGCGGTTTGCAGAATTTTAAAATAGAGTTTATCGCATAAATTATATTGTATATGATTTTAAAAATTACGAAACTCATTAGAATCCTTCTTACTAAAAAGGTCAACACTTCTGAAAATAAACTATAATTTTTAGTTTTATTTCCTTTGGAAATTGAATAATTGAATAATGTAAAATTTACTAATTTATTTTATTTGGACTTTTGAAAAAATTAAATTTCAATATTAAAAACTATTAGCTAAAATATTTTACTGTTATTGATTATTAAATTCTATTAATTATGAATTATTACTTGATACAAATATTTTGTTGGTTTAATTGTTAATTTAGTCATTAATTTTTTTCAAAACAAAACATTCTAGAACTTTTTAAAGCCTTAAAAAATATTAATTTTATTTTAAAACAATGCAACATTGATATGATGTTATTTATTTATTACGGGTGGGTAGTCACGCGCGATCCACGTCTAATGTACGATACGTGGTTAGAGCTACATTGTCTACAAATAATAATAATAATAATTTGTTTATAGACATTTTAAGAAGTATATGCATCATATTGAAATTAAATTTTTAACAATGGGTAATTTGAAAATACAAAAATCAAAGATTTGTAATATATAAAATTACAAATAAAATTTGATAATTTAAAGTTATTAATTGAATATTTACAATATTTTTATGTTTTAATCAGTAAATTTTAGAGTACTTTTTAACAATATTCAAAGTTTATTAAATAAGTCAGAACAATTCATTTAATCTTGTAATCATTTTAACAGCTTGTTTGATACTTTTTTCAACTTTAAAATCAATTCTGTATATTTATTGAAATATTTTAATAATAAATAAAATAACTAAATATATAAATAATATATAAATAATTCAAGACAGTATATTTTTGGAAATCAAACCATTTTGTTTATTCTAATATAATTAAATTCAACTGAATTAGATTTTTTACTCGTTGAATAATAGAAATAAGGTACATAATTTTAATAATGAAATTACTAATATCTTATTAGAAATTAATATTGTAGGAAATGAATGCACGTCTTTTACAAATCAAAAGCAGTAAAATTATGAAAAAAATATATTTTATTAATGTTTTTAATTTATCTAATTATAGGGGTTTTGCCATAATGTTATCACTTTTCATGAGCAAACCACATATATAAGGCTAAAACTCGTTTTTAAATGATTGGTTTAGATTTATTTTCGATCAAAACTCTTGCAGATTGGTACGATTTTTACCCATCCACCTTTCCACGTTGCCTTGACAACAGCCTATAAATTTCCCATTAAAATTATTTAATAACTTATCTATAACTTTAGACATATTGTTTTCAAGACAAATTTCGGCAATACGACTTGTGTTCTTCGGATTGTCATTTTTTTGACATCACCAGTTTCCCTTCGGCATTCGTTCGATCTCGAATATGACAAATAATCAAAGGATATTTTTGCCTTTTCCAGCAAAAGGATTTGAAATGTATTTAGAATGTGGCTCATCCTCAGTATTTAATTCGGAGGAAAACAGCTCCAGTGTTTGGTTCCGTGTTCAAAGTCTTTTGAGATTCTTTCACACCCTTGGATTTATTTCATGATAATTAGAAAATTAATAAAATGATTTATAAAAAATTTCAAAGAATTTTATATCTATCTCTGAATGAATATGCCAAGATCAGTTATTAAGGTCAATTGGAAAGGGTTAGCTTAATCATTTTTTGTCGTCAAAGATAGAGGTGTATATTGGAAACTAAAATATATGTACATACATAGCAGCACTTTTCCATCGGCCAGTGTACTTTTCTGGCAGTATTTAAAGACCTAAAAAAAATTGATCTATTTTGAAAAAATCAGATGTTCAAAAGTACACCAAGTTTAAAATTTGATGTCTGTTTAGAAGCACTTACTCATGGAAAATTTTCTATCGGCAAGACTACTCGCTCGTTGAGATTTAAAGATTAGTTTTTCCGTGTTTTGCTTGTAATTTTTTTAAATCCTTGAAAATTCCAATTTGGAAAATTGTTTTTCAATCAATCCAATACAAGGTTTATTTCTTTGATTGGCTTAGATAGTTATTAATATCTTGAGTTCCTCGAGTTATCTAAAAACATGAAGAGATATTAATGGTAGAATTAAAGACAATCAATTTGAATTCCCTTTTGTCTAAAATTAAGCACAACAGCATTTCACATGGGTCTGGTTTATGTATGACGATCGTTTACAAAACTCGATTGTTTTTAATTTTTGAGGTTTTAAAAACCGTTTTCCAAATAAAAAATCTATAAATTACATCTATTTTTAGAACAGAACAGATAGCTTTAACTTAAAGATATTAATTAGTGGCTATTATCAAAATATTCTAAATATTAATTTTTAAAAATCTAAAAAGTTTACGCGAAAATGGGGAGTCAAAATAGATTAGAACAGAACTTCTTATTGTTGTTGTCGTTGTTGTTGTTGAAAAATGAGTAAAACGGTTAAACAGAACAGAACAGAACAGAAAAAAGAACTTGTTTTTCAATCGCTAGCGTTAAAAAGGCAGTAATTAAATGTAAATTTTTTTTATACAAGGTTTTTCGAAAGGCTCTGGGAATAAAAGTTCGAAATAAGAGTATCATAGAGATCTAAAACGAAATTTTTCTAAATTCAATGAAAAATATAAATGTTTTTATAAACGTATTTCGTCGGAAATATACTAATACAAGGGGGAAATAAGGATGAAAGTAATCTTAGGCCTAGCACAATTTAAAATAACGATCATGACTGGGAGACTAAGATGGTGTAATTAGAGATATCACAGCCATTGTAAACTTTCTCCTCTTAAAATTTTTGATAGCGTAAAAATAATTCGATTAAAACTTAAAATTGTCTTTTTATCATATAATTTAATGTTTCTTGACCACACTGAAAAGTGAATAATCAGATAAATTTTTTCGAGATTTTAGAGGGCTTTTTGATCTTATGCATTGACATAAGTAAGGAGAATAAGCGCTATAATTGTGCTTCTGGCAGTTTTTAGAAGCTTCTTGTAACGTATAATTACTTCTTTCGTGTCTGTTATCAAATGGGTCAGGCTGTAAAAAACTTGGGAGCGTACTCATTCCTAAGTCGTACTGATTCATTTGTACTGGACTAAGAGAATTCGATGGTTCGATATGAGCATCATTATCTCTTAGCTGGTTTACTGAGCTCATATTATTTTTTTCCTTGAAAGGGAGAGCTGGCCTTTCATATCTTTGCTGAGGGCCGGCCGAATTACGTTTCGCTCTTCTTAATTGAGAAAATTGTGTAGCAGGAATTTTTGAATACAATTTTTGAACGCGGTTCATTCTCAGCATTCTATTCCGATACTTAGTGCTTGCTACAACTTCATTTCGACGCAAAGCAAATGAAGAAGTTTCACAATGAGTTACATTGTCATTATCAGTTAACGTACGAAGCCACAAAAATCGGGTTGGAGCCTGAATTCTTTCTTTCTCATTAGGTCCTTCAGAACAAAGAAGGTCATTGATGGCAAAGTTTACCTCACAAATATTTCCTCTTTGCGAAGGTTCCCCAACTTTATTATGTAATTCATTATCTGCAAAAAATATTGAATCTAATAATTTCACCAGGTTTTTGTAACACCTACGAATGGCTGAAATTGATTTTGAGGTTCCTAAAGATTCTATATTATTAGTTAGTAGATATCGGAGACTTTGCAAAGGAGTTAGAGAAGTCAACAGAAACTCGGAGAATTTATTTTCGAGGGAAGCCAACCCCGAAACGGAATATATTGGTTCACAATCTAATCTTTGAAGAAGGATTGGTAAATGTTGAATTTCATCTTTGAATATTTTGATCAAAACGTCAGACTGGATTCTATCTTGTGCATAAAGCTTTAACTGAGCGCGATATAATATTCTTGAGGCCAAAAGAATTAAAGAAAAATCCGGTCGATGTTTAGAAATTCTTTCAAGGTCAATTATCAGTTTTAGCTCTCTTGGGGTGAGCTTTTCGTTAACAAATGGCATAGTGACCTGATATTTACTCAAGATTAAACAAGATCAACGACTAAAAAATTTAGCTTGGGAGAATATTTTTGAATTAGAGCCATTTTAATCAAATTTGATCGGATTTTAATGACCGATGTATGTATATTTTATGACCAATGAGATTCATACTTCTTTGTGGTACGTATATTTATGGCATATTGTAGCACAAGGCTTATATGTGCCTACCGGCATAAATTCTGGCCAACTCTTTATACTCTAAAAGATAAATAAAAATACCTTTTTCAATAATTAGTTCGGCTGAACCAATGCTCAGAACCACAATTGGAATTCTGGTATCTTGTTTGTCCTTATGATAAATTTTTTACTTCTAAAATAAAAAACTTGCATTCACGACATGAAAGGTCAAAAAACTCTCCAAAAAGCTCATTATAACAAAAATCTAGAATTTCTTGACACTCTCATTTAAC
>JAAOMT010000602.1:1275470-1321149 GCA_016748015.1 Geosiphon pyriformis | reverse complement strand
TATTTTGAATCGAAATATCGATATTTAATTATCCAATATCCATACTTTTGTCGCGCAGCTACACCTGAGCCCGGCTTTTCATCTTCTTCATTATCATCCCATTCTATTTCAAATATTTTGATCAGGCCAATGTGTTTTTTTGCTATCCATTTTCTTGGCCAAACTGGCTAAGTGGTAGCGAAACAAACCTTCCCATGGATAAATCATCAGATCACTGGGATGACGAGATTGCAGATAGGCCGAATTCAACATTGATGCTTGTTCTATTTTCTGGCTTTGTTCAAGAAACAAGTGTTCATCCGGTGTCAGTTCCAGGTCTTGCTTGCGCACAGGTTTTGCAGAATCAAATTCAGATAAAAATCTTTGTCGTTTCATTTTGAAATTTGCGTGAAAAAAAATGGGGGCAAAAGAAGATATTTTATGAACTTTTTTTATGTCGAAAACTGCTATTTATTTATTTATAATAGTGACGTATTTTTGATGGGAAGATCAGAATTATGGATTTATCATTGAAGTATAAGTTGAGCGGTAATCAAATTCATAATGTCTCTTGTTGGGGGGCGGCTGTACTTGTTAAGTTCATTTATGTGCACAAAAGATCAAGTACCCAGTTTTTTTTTTGCGGTGTAGGTATAATGACGCAAGGATATTATGATTTTCGCTGATTGATGCAGCTTACTGAATACCAAGATATAGTCACCCTATCTATTCTTTTAGTTTAGGAGTTGGCCGGGTCGAAGGGTTGGAATTGTGAATGATCGAACTAGGTCGGAGATGTTTGGCAGCTCGGATAGGACGGTATCTAAGAAAAATGCATCGGCCATTTTCTTTTGGATTCTTAAAAAGTTTCTTAATGATCTTCCAACTTGATGTTAAAGAAGAGGTAAATTAAAAGATTTTCTTAAGTCGACTTCCTTTACTTGAAAGACATTTTATGATATTAAAAATATAATAATGCGGGTAATAATTAAAATGGAAAATTTTTCAAGACCATGCATTTCTTAAATACATCTACTATGTCTTTAATTTGAGATTTGAATTTATCTCTGTTAGTCTAAATTTATCATTGTGCAGCTTTTAAAATTTGGTTCAACCTAGGTCTGATTGTACAAGCACAATAGATAAACTATTCTTACTAAATCTTGATTTCTTTAAAATTTGAGCTGAATAAAATGTTGAAATATTTATTAGTCAATAAAATCATAACTTCTATTTAGATTTATTTTTCATTATTTATTACGAAATGAAATAGAAACTAATGAGAGGTTAGTTTCATTAAAAATTTAAACGCGAAGCTATTTTAAATAATAGAAGAACTTGAAAAAATTGCTTTTGATATTGCATAAAAATAAATTTTTTAACATTAAGATTTGAAATTATAATTGGGAAAATTATAATATTAAAACTAGATGAGTCGAAAAAGTAATTGATCTTTGTTAATTTGTTTCATCTCCAAATTTGATATCAAAGTGTTTGAAAATATTTTCCTTTTAAATTTTGTGAAACTCGTTAAAATTTCTAATTGTCGTCCCATGATGACTTTTTGAAGAGCTAATCACAGCAGATGATTTCAACATGGCGTACAGCTAAGGATCGAGTTATATTTCGCATCAAATTATTTATTTTAGTCACGTTTGCAGCGATTATTTCAAATTCTGTGACTCTTTATAATTTCTCTGAATAAAGCCGAATATAAAGATAATACAGCTATTAAAGTGAAATTTTTGCCTTTTTGAAATACATATAGTCAGGAAGAAGTTTCAAATTAGCAATTTGTAACATTTTTTTTCAAAAACCCGATCCTCAAGAGGTCCTTAAATTTTCTAATATAGGATACATGATTTAAGGACCACTCAAAAATAAAACATAAATTTTACTATTTCGTGATATATTTTAACCAAATTCTATTTATAAAAATAAGACTCGCAATCTTTGTTGCCTAAAAATTTCAATTTAGGTTTGGAGTAGACTGAAATATAGTTCTTTATTTTCTCTCTTTTGAAACAGTATATTGCACTTTTTAAAAGTGATAGTCCCATTAAATGTTTTTGAGTTTCTTTTTTGTTGTTTAAAAAGAACATAATTAGATTTTAATTTATAAATTGAAATCAAAATAAATCAAGATTTTTAGCATTAAAAAAGTTTTCCAAAGTATAAATCGTAAAACTTTACCATCAAAATGCAAATTAAACAATCTTAAACCTTAAATTGTGAGTTGAAATTAATTAAATGATTTAAACCAGATGCGAATAATATGCTGAATCATTCAAAATTTTATATCGACGAGTTGCAATAATTTTTCTATCATGAAGCTATTAATATAAAAAAATAATCAAAAACCTTTTCTATCATGAAGCTAATAATATAAAAAGATGATCGAACACCCTTTGTTTTTAAACTCTAATTTATCATTTAGCGAAAATTTAAAATTGTCAAACAATTATACAAACTTTTCTTAAATAAAAAATTCTCGATTACAATTTTACCTTCTATATGAGCTATAAGCACTTTTTTAAATCAGTAGGTTTCTCTCACGTTATAAGCAATTTTTTAGAATAGATGTGTAATTTAATCTTTAACGCCTTCTTCAATATGATTAGTAAAACTTTAGCGCCCTAGGTCTTGAAGCTAATAATATATACGTTGTAGTTTATATTAACAGCAATGAAAATTACATTTGAACATATAAAATTAACCTTTTTGGTTTCAAATTTACGCATCAAACTTTTCATAATTTCTTTGCAATAAATTTCATTCAAACGAACATAAAGATATTTATATATAAAATAACCTTCCAAATTTCAAAATGAATTTGAGCCTTGATATTCTGTTCTTTTTCGCTTTTTTTTTCATAACATTTCCTTTCAATAATATAATGGCTAATGATCTCGTAAATCATGAAAGAGTCACTAATACGTTGGGTGAAGTGAATTCATCTTCTCAACTTGATCTTAATCACCAATCTGAAACCTCAATGACCGAGGATTTAGCCAAAAAATTTGAAGTTTTACCATCTGTGGTAGATACCCATTTTGAGGAAGACACTTCCAATCAACAGCTTGTTCAACCTCCAAGTCGGTTTCGACCACTCAGGCCCGTTTTAGAGCCTATTCGTCCGATCAGACCTGTTTTAGAGCCTATTCGCCCTATTCGTCCTATAAGACCTGTTATTCAGCCAATTCGCCCTATTAGGCCCGTTTTGGAACCTATTCGTCCTGCCAGACCCGTTTTAGAGCCTATTCGCCCTATAAGACAACCCATTCGCCCTATTAGGCCCGTTTTGGAGCCCATTCGCCCTATTAGACCCATTTTGGAACTTATTCGCCCTGCCAGACCCGTTTTGGAGCCTATTCGTCCTATAAGACAACCCATTCGCCCTATTAGGCCTGTTATTCAACCCGTTCGTCCCATCAGACCTGTTATTCGTTCAATTGAATCCAACTGATATCAAGAAATACTTTGCGGAATTAAGAAGCAATTGATATGAATCAGGTGAACAAAAACCTATTTAAAGGGATAATAGGCGCTTATAATACCTTATAGCGAATTTTCTGGATATAAGTCATATTTGAAGAAAACTATAAACTTAAATTTTAACTCCGTGCTATTTTAGTAACTTTATCATTTTGAGAATAAACTTATTCTACTCGATATTTGATTCAAGTTAAATTATAAAATGAGAAGGTTATTATTGGTAAGGTTTTCTAATAAATATTATTCAATAAAAAACTTTGCTGAAACCAAATTTGGTATAGAACCTGTGTTGACCCTCATTACCAAGCTATTTGAAGCAATAAAATTGGTTGACGCCGAAATCCATAATTTTTTCGGCCTTCTTTTTCAAAAATCAAAAAACCATCAACTAGACGTAATTCAATTTCTTTCAAACAGAGCCTTGATAATTGAAAAATTCTTTGATTTTACATCAAATTTGGTTTAATACCTCATCCTCAGCCACGCTCTAATAAATTAGAAAATTCTGTTCGCTTATAACCTCATTCAAAGATAAATGAGCTAGAGAGAGCTAACTTAAAATATGAATGTATTTAAAAGACTTGAATTTCAAAAACTCTTTTGATATGCATTCAAAAGTGCAATCATGAGAAATTTCTCCAATTTGAAGCAAACAGCATATCTTTTTCTTTTTTCGTAAAGGTATAATTTAATTTTCCCAAGCTTTCAGATAAAATTTTCTAAAAGCTTTTGATCAATCATTTTAGTTTGGCTTTAAGATAGTTTTTAAACATTCTAAATTTGTAAATTAAAAATATTATCTTTGAAGACTTAAAACCATGAATCGGACTTACTTTTTCAAATTATTTATTTTCTTTCCTTCAAAATTCAAAAAAATCTGAATACATTTAACTTTAAACAATGCAGATTCAGTTTTAGAAATATAATAAAATATGAAAATATGAAATTGTTTAAGACCAAAAAAATATACTAAAGGTTAAAAAAAATTCTTATTAAAAAGATCGAAATAATGAAAAATAGGTTGCAATAAATTTAAACCCGATTAAAGCTCTTTAATATTTCGTTTTGATTAGTTTCTCTTATCAAAAAAAGTGTTAAAAGATGTAAACTTTTTGCAATCTTAAAAAATTTTTTGTAAAAATATATATTTAATTAAACCTTTTCTTTAAATTTAAAAATGAGATTAAAGAATATATTTTGTAAACAATCTTTAAATAAAAATTAAGAAATTTAATTGATGTTTTAAAATAAATAATAAAACATAAGAGTTAAAAAAATTCTGAAAGATCCAATTTCTTTTCAAATAGAAATATATTGAAAAGCTCAAAACTTGTATCATTTATATAATATTCTATTTTTATTTTGCTGTTAAATCAAGAGAAATCTAAAAAGAAATTTAATATTTTCTTATTATGTAAAATCACTGATCAACTGATGACTTCAGAATAAATTAAGAGAAGAAAAATATTCGTGTTACAATTTCACTATAAAAGTTTGTGACTGGAAGGAATTAGAGAAAATCTTTAAATTTAAGAAACTATACTTGAAAAACTGTCTAAAATATTTTACATTAATCAAAAATAAATTTCTTTTTATCAAGCTTAACATTGTGTGAGAAGTCTATGCTCAATAATAAAAACGACATAATTTTAAAATTTATACCATTTTATAACCGAAATTTAGAAATTATAATATAAAAGTTGTTTTGATCATGTGTAATCGCTTCATTTGTAAAAAATTATTTTTAATCACATGATATATTATACTTGATTGGTACATGTGAACAACATTTTAACGAATTAAAATGTTTTTTCAATCATTATATGTTTATTAATGTCCTCATTTTTTAGTTGCTGCCAGAAATGACAATTGTCATAAAGTGATCACTGTCGGTGCCTCTATAATTGAAATCATGAAGCGTGTTAAAGTTTTCGCGTCGGTATTTAAAGATTCTTAGCTACTTTTAAAGTTCAAACTATTTTTGATCCCTACAAAAATATTTTGCTGATTTTTCTTACTTCAAGTTAAAAACATTATTTAAACCTGGGTTGGTTCAAATATTGAAACCAATAGAACTCTAGAGCTAAAACATTTTTTTCAAAATATAATATTGTTAACAAAAAATCAAAGGACAAAATTACAGTTTTTGTATTTGAATATTACAAAAACTTTAAAACTATATTCATAAATACAACAATTAAAAATAATTCTAAATTTTTTTGCCATATATTATTATTCAAATAGTAATAAATGATTGCAATTAATTTTTTTTTTATTAGTTACAAAAAATATCACCCAAATGCATAATTCTAAACAAAATATTTTATTACTTTTAGATAATATTAAATTTCTAAACTTGAAAAACACTTCTTTGACCTAGATTATTTTTTACTATCTTTTTTTCTAATTATAATAACTCATTTAAAACCATGAGATGTTGAGATTATTCATTTATTAAAGTTTTTTATTTCTAAATGTCAGCATAAAATATTGCTTGATATGAACATGCTCAATACTTATGATAAAGGTATTGAAATAAAATAGTTTCTCTCAACAGTATTGACGCAATTACTATTACTGCATAAGCTTGGAATTCTGTCAAAATCCACTTGTATTTTTTAATAAAGTTTTTGCAAAATAAAAACAAAAATGAGAATTTCCTACCTATAATTTTTACCCGATAAAAAAACAACCATAACGGAAGTCACGATTTAGTTTTAAGATGGTTTTAACCATTTCAGATGCTCGTTCGGTCCATAACATTTTTTCATCCTATACCCAAAATAAGGTCCATCATGTGCATCTAAGAACGAGCCAAAAGTCCCAGAAGTTTTACTTAGGTCCCCACTTAAGAAATTTTTTTGAAACCTCAAGTTACAAATCTAAAAATTTTAAAATAGAGCGAGTTGAATTACTTAACATATTTAAACCAAGTTAAAAAATTTACGCACACTTACTGGATTTTCGGTTCCAAATTTCATGTGGCAATCATATAAAGGAAGTTGATCAATGCATTCACAGCCGCTATCGGTGATCCAATATTCGGTATTAGGATGTTGAAAAGTGTGACCCAAAAATAACGGGACAAAGTCGTTGACATAAGTCACACGATTGATTTCGAAATATTTTGAAATAGAATTAACAAAATTTTTATCTCCAACTCTTGGGGCTCCAAAAGTGGTCACTTCTATTTGTTCTGACTCAATTTCGTCGCGGTTATTTTGCCAAAAGTCCAATGCAGCATAGGTAGCTAGAGCTTTTAAATAATTTTAAATATTAGTTAATGTATATTAGGCATAAATATAGAGAAAAGTATTGCCTACCTCCACCTTCACCGTGACCTGTAAAAAAAAAGTTATAATTTCTATAAAATTTGTTGGATACATATTTCTCAAGAAGATTTGATATTCTGCCTTTAAATTTTCTTTCATATCTTTCATAGGATTCTAAAGGTACTTTGAAATATTCCCAAATTTTAATTCCTCCACTTTTAATAGTCTTAAAAGCCCGAGATTGATCCAATTGAACCATTCTCTCATAGGTTAATTCTCGCCCTCTAACTTGTATTAAAATTGCATGTTTAGCACCATTTTTCGAATCAATTCTTTTTGAGACTGGCGCTACCCATGCTAAATTCAATTTCAAAAGATTTCAGTAACAAAAGAAATAATTTAAAACGGCTCAAAGCAAGATAGAACCCTGTATACCATAAATATCCTCATCGACAAACCCCGATTCAGCAAGTAAACAATAAGTCTGATGAGCGTAGTAAGCCATATCAAATAGAAAGAATATCTTTTCCCATAGAGGTTGATTTAGACTAGAAACTTCTATAGCCCTTTTGATAAAATTATTGATTTCTAAAGTTTTGTTATTCAGTGTATTATCACCGACGATATTAGAAACATTATTATATGCCTTAAGTATACCATTTGCAAAAACCTTTCTCGAAAAATTACAATTTAATTGTAATGACAATATAAGAAAGAAAAATATATTTAAAAAAGAGACGTGTAGCTGTTGGAAATATAGTCTGAAATTCATTTTTGAATTATTGCCTCTAAGAAAAACAGAAGATGTAAATTTATAGATTTAACTAAAACTTAATATTCCCTAGTAAAACTAAGATTGTGGACGCTTTAAATATTCCGACTCTTAAATCAGCATGGATTCCATATTCCGACTAATAAATTAGTATGGATTCAATATTCCGACTTTAAATTAGCATGGATCACCATTTCTATTTTTTGAAAATAAACCGACATAGTAATAATGAAAAAGGATTTCCCTAATTAGCTTTTATCATAATAAAAAAATCGAATTTAATAGCAAATTAATAATGTTTTCTACTCTATAAAAAATGTTTCGTGATTTTAATTATGACTTTGGTGATTATGGAGAATCTTCAGAGAATAGCTTTTTATTGAAAATCAGATCTTTTAAAAAAATTATTTTTGGCACAAATAAATCAAATCAAAATTAGACACTCGACAATATCAGTTGACTTGGGTTCAGTTATTATTACAGTTTTTAACTTTAAATCAAGTTTATCCTATTAGTTCTTTTTGAAAAAAGTCTTTATGTATGAATATGTTTCTCAAAATTGTTACTTTCTGTAAAGTACATCAAGCAAATTTCTTTGTTTAATTTGAGTTATTATGAATGTAAAGACTATTTTTATGAATAGATATTATAATTTTTTAATGGAAAACAGGGGGTAAAAAATTGTATTACACGCATTTTAAGCCAATTTTTCTTAATGTTATAATCAATAGATTGTTCCGTGGGAGGTTAAATTGTTTGACGACATAAAATTGATTTAGAAACCTCAATAATTATTAGAATTTTCTAAAATATGCCTTTGGCACAAATATTTAGTTTTTATAGAAGAGATAATTTGAAATTGTTATCACAGCATATTTGTATATGTAACTTGAAATATTAGCGGCTGTATTGCAGGTTTATTTGTTGAAAAATTTAAAATTTGGTAAAGAATTGCCAACATAATTCAAATTCAGGTTTTTCATTATATTATTTCAATAAATTTTGAATAATGTTGAAATTTATCCTAAACTTTAATAGACATACGCTTCAAATTAGAATTTTCACTCAAACCTAGAGAAATTTTATATACAGTTAATTAAAACCAAAATTCTAGTAATTTTTAAAAATATTGATTATACAAATAAATAAAATATTTGGCTTTTAACATTTAATTTAAATCTCAAATTCCATAAACTTCAATTCAAAACAGTATTTTTCATGCTTTGAAGAATTATTTTACCTAATTTTTATCTTAAAAAATGTCAAGAGTGCATAAATTTTGTGAAGTGTTCAAATAAATTTTAGAATTATCTATTTTTTATTAGTATCTGTATCGAATCAAATTCTGAGAAAAATAAGTTGAAATTTATTCCAAAAAAATTTTATTTAATCACTACACATATTTACCAAATGGTTATTAAATTCTAAATCTTGATTTTTCCCTTAGTCCTTGGAGATTAAAGAATTTGAACTTTCTAAAACACCTTCTCTATATGTGTAAATGAAAACTTTGAAGATCTTTATGAAATATTTAGAGCTTACTTTTTTTTCACATATATGCTAAGAATGGGAATTAGAGGGGTTTCCTTGAATAATGTACAAAGCTCGTTCATTAATTAGCATTATATTGATTTCAATAACTATTATGTCAGCGAATAAAATTATTTTCAAGTTAAACCTATCCAATAAATTCCGTTTTTGAATCGCACAGTAAAGCCACAACTCTTATAGTATCCGAATTTATTCTTATATTCGCAACAAGATCAAATTTTCTTACCATTCCGTCCATACTTTATATAGGAATTTTAATTATTGCAAATTGATTAGGTTTTGTTAATTGAATCAAAAATGTCTTACCATTTACCTTACATATGAATTGTCTCACGATCAGTATGACTTAAAGAAGCACTTTTTTTGACGACTGATAAGGTAAAGAAACTAAGGAAATTATCAAAGCTATCATTTAAGTATTGACGTTTAAACGATGTATATTGATACGATATACAACCTATTTTTCCTTGGAATTAGCAAAAGCAAGATATTTAGTTGTCTCTTTGGTTTTAATAAACCTAATTCTGCTTTTGATCCAGGCCATCACCATATTATTTATGGAAAAAATTGTGAAAATTCATTTTATTGGTCGTGTCAAAATAATTGTAATGGTGCAATAAAAAGTTTTGGGAAAATGAAAAAGTCATGTCAAATCCCAATAGATTTAATCTGCACATATATTTATAATTTTTTGAAGTTCGATTTTCGACATCAAAAATCCAAGTGGAGTTCTTTTGAAAGAGTTTTATAGAAAAATTAAGAAATAGAAAATTTTAACATACAAAATATCACTGTACTTCTTTGACGTGAAAAAATCTAGATAATTAAACTTTTTCATAATTATACAATATATAAATAAACAAATAATTTATTTAGAGAAAAAACATAGCATCTAATTTCAAACTTGCTGAGAAAATTGAAATTGTCAAAGTTTTTTAAACGAATCCTTTTGTTAATAAAGTTTTATGTGTTCATAGGTAACAGTGGGATTGACTGAATTATTCTTTGATTTGATAATTTTTAATTTTCGAAAGCATAAAGCATAATCCATAAAAAAATATTTTTTATAGAAACGAAAGAAAAAATAAAAGCACAATTGATCTAATATGGTTACCCAAATAACCTAGAATAAGATTTGCAATAGAAGAAAAATTTTGGGTGAAAGGGAAACTTTTTAAAGATCAGAATTAGAATCAATAGGTTCATTATGAGCTGGCAAAGCAGTTTCTAAATTCGTGGCAGCTTCATGATTGCAAGTGTCGACAAAGGGTCGAATGATTTCACTGAAACTATCTAATGAATATCGAAATATAATATCTATTTAGTTTGAATTTATTTAAATTATAATATTAAAACAAGAAAATACTATTTACCCTCAGCTTTATCTATATCGGGACTAGAAATAAGTTGAGTTTGAAATCTTTGAGTAAACAGCGCCGGTGTAGTTTGCCCATGAGTGATACTTGGACTAATGGGTAAAGTAGGAATTCCGGTATAGTGAAAAACTATATCCAAGTCTTCAAACTCATCTGTTTCATCGAATTCTTGACCATGGTTGAAGACGTCAGAATCGTTAGGGGATAGCAAACTTTCCGATTCTAAAAAGAGATCATGTTCGGGATTTTGCCACAAATTTTCCAAAGGAATATCCTTTTCGCATACAATGTAATGACCAGGCATCCATTTCATTTCAGTTTGATTAAAATCATTGTTTTCAAATGTGCCATTATCCACGATGGTTTGAACTATAAAAGTTAAATTATGAGTGATATGATCGGAAGTGGGAGCCGAATTATTATTCATTGATATAGTGATGTGGAAGATAAAGGATGTGAAGAGGAAAAATTGGAAAAGAAATCAAATTTTTCTTTTTCTTTTTCTATTTACGTCTAAGCTTGACCTGAATTCTACTACCGGATGTATATATATATCTTGTATATTTTATGACCAGTGCGATTCATACTTCTCTGTGGTACGTATTTTTATTGGCATATTGTAGCACAAGGCTTATATGTGCCTACCGAAATGAATTCTGGCAAACTCTTTATACTCTAAAGAATAAATAAAAATACCTTTTTCAATAATTAGTCCGGCTGAACCTATGCTCAGAACCACAATGGGAATTCTTTTTCGAATCATTGGACTCTGAAATTCTGGTATCTTGTTTGTCCTTATGATAAATTTTTTACTTCTAAAATAAAAAACTTGCATTCTCGACATGAAAGGTCAAAAAACTCTCCAAAGAGCTCATTATAACAAAAATTTAGAATTTCTTGACACTCTCATTTAGCTCGTCAACAATTCTCCTTGAAAAATGGCTTAGATACGGGAAAAAATAATATAAGCTTGTCATAGGGAATAATATTTTATTTTAAGGATCTTAATTATCATAAAAAAACACTGAGATCCAAGTGAGTGGTTGGTCAAAAGTTGAAGATTATGTCAATATAAAGTGAGGTTAAAATAAATGAGACAAAGAACTAATATTGGGTGTTACAACTTGTATTGATGGCATACAAACTCATCTGCATATTCCCAAACCAAATATAAAATCAATGGTGGAAGTATAGAGACTTTATTTACTAAAATAGATTGTGTCAATATTATTCTTTTTTTTTTTGGATATATTGTGTCTTTTCGGGCATGAATTGTAAAATCAACCATATACCAATTCTTTGTTTGGAATTTTATCGCTAAAGAGCGGCTTTGTATATTTAATAAGTATGACAGAAAATTTCAATTGAAACTTATAATTATTACGATATATAAAAGATTTTCTACATGCATTGTTGTACGTCATTGTACTCTGATTTGAAATCCTAGCTTTTTTAACGTAGCAATTTTCCATTTTCTGAATCAGTATGAATGAAAAGGTTCAAAAGTATTTCTATCTGCAAACTTCATTGATGCTAGCTTTTTAATTTTCTCAGCATAATTTTTGCCAAGAATGGAAAAAGATGAGTCAAGTTGTGAATTGTCAACTGCATTTTTTTTTAAAATAATTTCCAAAAACCATTTCAGTTTTAAAAGAATTTCCATTTTTTTAAAAGGATAACATAAGAACTGTATGTATGAAATGTTGGCTTTTTTAAAACTAAGGATCTAGAGATTAACATTTTTCGAGATACTTTATAATTTTTAGTAAAAAATTATAACCGAAATAATAAAAACAGCTGAATAAGCTTGATGGTTAGCCTCAAGAGATGAATATCATCCTTAAAAATTTAAATTGTTTGATTATTGTGATAAGTATTCCATAATTCTAAGAGATTAATATGATGTTAAGAAAGTAAACTGTTAGAAAAAATCGAAGTTTTCGAGCCCAGAAATTTTTTCGTAAAATTCAAAAGCTTTGAGACCTTAGGACGTAGTTTTATTAATAGAATCTTCATACATGGTCAGCTATTGGCATTAAATTTTATGATATCTTTTTGAAAAAAAATAATGTGATTAATTATTTAAGCCATGAAATGTAAAGTTTTATTCGCAAAGCAAAAGGCTGATCACCCTACAATAGGATAAAAAAGTTTTCCGGTATGATGATAAAAGTTAACGAAATTTGTCATCGTTACTCGTGACAAATATTTTTCAATGTGTCCTTAAGATTACACAGATTAATTTATGAATCACAAGAATGTTCACTGCTTTAATTTTTTTTAAAAAATTCAGTTATATCCCAATTTGCGAAGGTACATATTTTTAAGTTTGGTCCATTCTGAAATTTGTTTTTACAAAACAGAAAGCTTCCATGTATTTTGAAACATACTGATTGTTTGATTTATCTTCAAATTTCCCAAATTAAATAACTCATTTGAATGTTTCAGGTTGCGACCTGCAGTAAAAGTCTTGGTTTTTTACAACAAGAATGTACTGAAAGAAGCAAATCTTTGCCTTTTCGGTCTAAAGAATATTCTTTGAAATTTAGGCAATTGGATTGCGGATTCGTAAAACGTGATTAAAAAGCAATTTTGATCAAATTATCAAGGGAATTGAACACATGATTCCTCCATTCGAAAATAAAGTGAGGCCTTCGTCGATCATTATTATATTAATATAAATTTCAAATGAGCCATTCAGACGCCCAATTTTTCGTGTGACAAATAGTTTATGTAGCACTGCACAATCAATAATTAACCAAAAAAGTAATTCAATGCGGGATTTATTTTTACCAAATTTGAGAGCCTGATCGAAAGCTTTTAATAGTTCATTTTTTGATCCCTTTGCCGAATTTTTTGCCAAAGAAATTAGCAATTCTTGGATTTTTTCGGTCCGAGATATGTTATTTTACTGGCGATGCATCGTGCTTCAACAAGATATTTTCTTAATCATCGTCCTCGAAGAAATGAGTTCATGTTATTTTTCATGACCAAAATGTTTTATCGTTTGACTTTTTGAAAATTTTAAACGAATTTCACAAGATTAAAGGAAATGTTCGGAATTCCAAAAGAATGTTACAAGTCAAAATATATAGAATCTTTAAAGTCAAGATCCAAAGACTCCATTGGGATTGCTTACTTTTATTATAACTCTTTTACATTCAACTTATTTCCAAAAACCAGCTGACATCATTTAAATTGGTTTTTGAGAATTGAAGGAATTTGTCTAAATGACCAAGTTATATCTTGACTGGTTCATAAATAAACCAAGTCAATGCTCAAAAAATTTTGCTGAAATAATATTCGGCCAAGCTTTTCCTCAAAATTTCAAAAACTTTTAAGCTAGTGAGCTTTGTAAATACTTTTTGATTTCTGGATAAAAAGTAGCTACATTTTTAACCAAAATATTCTGCAAGTTTGAAAATACCCGAAAAATTTAATATATCGTTAGTGTAGGTATTCTTGAACCCTTCAATTTTGCTTACGAGCTATGCTTAATTTTAAGGAAATTGTGAAGATTTTATTTCAACCAAGGCTTTTGATTATGTCTCAAATTTTTGGTCTATAGAATTTTGAAATAGGTTTCTGCTAAAATTTGCGCAAGTATTTGTCAATTCTTGAATTAAATTTATTATTTGTTTCTTAGTCTTGTAATTGTCCTTTATAACTTTTAAACAAAAACTTATGTAAAAAACCATATTTTAAAAAAAAAATTATAATTCAAAAATAATGTTGATATTAAAAGAATTTTTTTAAAATTTTTATGACAAAATTACATATAAATATTTGTAATTGGTTTTATTTTTAAAGTTAAAATATAAGAAAAAAGTTCAAAATTTTTAGTGCGATGCTTTTATTGTATAAAACTAAAAAATAGTCAATCTGAAATTTTCGCAATATATTGTATATTAAATAGATGTTTAAAAACGTGTTACATTGATTATTTAGTAATTGATTTAATTTTTAATCTCATATTTGGCTTAATTTTTCAACTTATTTATTCAAAAAAGTATATAAATATTAACATAATAACAAAAACCAATACTATCAAATAAATTTTTCTGTTGGTTTACTTGATTGTTAAAGTCTCTTTTGCTATTTTTTGATCAGTTTTCTTTGAAATTGTTTTTTACACATCTTCACTATTAGATTTCATTTTTTTTCATATTTATATGCTTTTTTAAAGTCAGATATAAATTGGATGAAATTAATGAATAAAAATAATGAAAATTTTATTTTAATGAATATTTTGCCTAAATATTTAGTATAATTTGATTTTATATAAAGAGTGGATAAATGGTAAGCAATATATAAAATGGTTATAACTAAATAGAAAGAAAATTTTTTTAAAAACTTTGATATTCAATATTAAATTTTTTAAAAAGGATAAAATATTGACAAAGCGAAAATAAAATAATTTTATATTATTTATCTAAAAATTTATTAAGCTTTTGAATGAAATATTGGATTTTAACTGAATTTGTATGAATAATAGAGTTGTATCAATTATTTAATTTACAAAGAAGATTTCAAAAAAATATATTGTTTCTTTAATTAAAACTAATAATTCAAATTTAAATTAATCAAAATATTTACTTTCTCAATCTTTTGTGTTCCCTCTAAAGACAATTGTTTTCAGATAACTTTTTCTACTTTTTAGTAATCTAAAAATAAAAATTTTATTTCGGGATTAAATTTTGTGCACAAAAGAATTCCTTTTTTTTTCTGTTATTAATGAACCTGCATTATTTAGTTTTTCCGTTTAGCTTATTTCTTATAAAAAACTATTGAGTTTTAAATTAAGCTAAAAAGTATTTGTTTGCATATTTTTTTGATTTTTCATATTTCAGTTATTTAGAATGTTATTCTTAATTTGGGCAAGTGTAAAGCTGAAAGTAATGATAGTTATATGAATGTTATAAAGTTAGTGAGAAAAAAGTTAACTCAAAAAGTAATTGATTCATTTCAAAAGAATTATTTGCAATGTAACAAAAATTAGGAATATTGAAGAAAATGTCAAAAGTTAAATTAACAAAGAATTTTGATAGTTATTTATAGCAACTCTTTGCTGCAATAATAATTTTCAGAGTGGCAATGAGAATACAACACACTGGTATTAAAATATCTAACAAAAGAAAATTAAAATATCTTAATTTATTATGAAAATTCATGAATTTCAAATTTTTAAACAAATGGAATTATAATTAAAAAAAATTAGAAACTTATCAACAACTAAATTTTTTATTCAAGATTCCAGAATGTTTTCATTATTATCGTCTGGTTTTTGAGCCCAAGCACGATATACTATGAAATGTACACTATATTCGTTCGATTCGTTAGAAAATTCTTTTAATTGGTCTTCACTCATTTGCGTCATTCCAGGAATTGCACATTTGACTGCATCAATATGCTTTAGAAGGTCTTCTAATAACTGATTTGATTCATCAGATGAAATTATATATTAGGTCGAAATTCAACAGACTTTGGAGGTTCAACGCAATTATACTGTTTATATATATAAATAAAAAAATTACCAATGAACCGATTCTCCCACCCCAGCTCCCTATCAGCATAATTTTGTCCTCCAATTGTACTTTAGTCAGACCGACCTCTTCAAACAATTTCGGTATTGAGAATCTAAGTTGCTCATTTATTCCACGATCTTTGCAAAATTTTTCAACTGTAAAAAATTCAAAGGCAAATTGAAATCTTTTATGTCTTATATATGAATCAAAAGAAAAATCTGATAACCAGCGACAAATTTTATAAATGAATGAATATTTTATTATACTTACCAATATAATTTATCTCTTTACCAATGGGTCCAATATTCTGGATCGGAAAAGCTCTTTCCTCAATTTCAATCCAACCACCAGGTTTTGTAACTCGAACCATTTCTTTAAGCACGTTATCAGTCCATTTTTTCTCGTTAATTTCACAAAGCAATAATCGTTGGTGAACATAATCAAAGACAGAATCTGGAAATGGGATTCCTTCTATTAAGTTATATTGAATAAAACCTATGTTCTTTGGACGTGTTTTTTCTTCTGGAAATACGGGGGCACAATCTACACCAATGAATGATGAGATTGGAGCTTCTATTGCTTGATCCTATAATAAAATTATACATAAACACATTTATCACTCGACTGCATTCATTATAAAACCATTTTTTGTTATAACTTTTAGATGATGATGATACATACCATTATCCATATGCCTGAACCACATCTGAATCAAATTAATAATGACAAATAAACATTAATAGCCATATTAATATATTTTAAATAGAACCTTGGTTACTTTAAAACCTACCCAACATCAAGCACTCGTGCCCTACCCAACATTAAGGCTTCTCTAACTGGTGCATTAAAAGATCCACCCCAAATGTGATTATATAAGTAAAACTGATCACAAGCACGCTTCATTTCCGTCTCATCATTTGGGTGATATGTGTTTACTGAATCATCCGCAACATAGCGTCTTCCATTTACAAAAACAAAAGTATCAAGTATGTTTTCTTTTCTAGCTATTTCTATTGGGTCTAAATATGAAGAGCCAATATTTGAATGGGAAGATTCTTTTGAATTTGACTTTGAATTTTTTAGATAATTTATGCTATTCATACTTTGGGATAATATTACAATTTTGGTGGCTTTTATAAAAGCGAGATAATTAAATTTTCAAAAAATTGCTTCAGAACAAAATCTTCCTAAAGGAAAAGTGATTTGAATCGATCAAATCAATTTTTTTTTCCTATATTGAAAGTCAGAATGAAAAAGATCTCATGTTCGGATGCGTAAAAATTTTCGACTTTTATTCTTTTTTCTGAAGAAAATCTTTTTAGCTTTCATAAACTCAATTCATCAAATTTTACTTGTAAAAATGGAAATAACAAAGTTTCACACAATATAAATCGATTGACGATACAAGGATGGATATAGTAGGTGCCGTGAAATTTTCAAACAAATAAATAAATATTTTATTCCCTATTTATCAATTCCGTCTGTTTAAAACAAGAAGATGAAGTTTAAAAATGGTGTTAGCCATAGAGTTATCCTCAATAGTTTATAAATATAAATTTGTAAAAGGGTAACACAAGATGTTGCAAACTTAAAAAAATCTACTATATTTTGGTTAATGTTGAAACTTTAATTCGCCCGTGTCTGTATCACCAATTTAGATTTGTTTAACATAAAAAATTGCTGCACGCACGCTCATTTTACTGCGGGTGGGTTCATTCTGCGAATTACGGTACCTCCTGTTTAATTATTAATTAAATTCGATTACATAATGTTCTAATGAAATGATATCTAAAATTGTAAATGAATTTCAAAGAGCTAGGCATATAAGAGAAGATTCCCACATGGTGTTTTAAATCCTTTTTTTTCAATTTAGCGGGGTAATATGTGAAAGTTTTATTTAAAATTTTTCTCCAAAAAAAATTTGTAATTTCTTGACAATAATCAATTGATATTATAAATTTCATATATTAATTCAAATAGGAAAGAAAAAAGTTAAAGTTTAAAGGGTGGTTAAGTTGAAAATAAAAGACCAAACAGAATATTGATGTCTTGTTTTCAAGAAACATATAAAATGAAAATTCTTTGCCTCCTCAACAATTTAAACCTCAAGAAATGTTTTTAGAAAAATGTCAATGTCATTTTTGGTAAAGGGTTCTCACATTTTTTGCATTTTTCAAGAATTGGTTTTAATTAAAATTATTTAAAATACTTTTATTTTAATTTATGCATTTTATTTAAATTATAAATCTGAATAACAAACATCATAATCATTTTTTATTTTCATGCTTTGTATAAAGCTTTTATAAATTTATTTCTAATATGTTAAATTATATTGAAATTCTTTTACAATATACAGTAAATTACTGACTAATCAACTCTCTATGATTTATATCCTCTATTGATTTTTGGATTGAAAATTGAATTTATTTCAATAGTGTCATTTAATAATTTTAATTTATGCTGTATACTATAAAAATAGCACGAATTTTGTTGCGCATATTTGATCAAAGTACAATGCATAGACTTATCTGCATTTAACCTTAACAATATCAATTCCCATACTTAAGTACCCCAGGCACTAAAATAGATACGGGCACACTGATCATAACTTACATTATTTGAATACAAGAAATTTGGTTCAACAATTACTTGCAGTGGATATTATTATTATAAATTTAGAGTAGCTTTAAAAAGTAAATGAATCACATTCTTTTGAAATTTGGTGGTGTAATTTCTTTATTCATACTGAATTTAATGCACATTCCATTTAATTAGCGCTAATATTTAAACTTTAGAGTTTTCAAAATTTCTTGGAAATAGAAATTGAAATGCAATTTTTTTTTCCGTATCTTTCCGTATCTTTCTTTATTACTTTATATTAATTAAAAAGTTTTACATGAAAAATGAACCTTCGTCCTTATTTAAATGTGACCCAAAGTGTATATCGGTATAATAAATATTTTAAGAAATTGTCTTTTTGGAATATTTCTCAATATAAAGAATATAAAATTGGTAAGAGCCTGATAGAATACTAATTTAGTTCTATCTATTAAGTTAGATTACATAAAAACGGTTTTATGGAAATCTTTTATCTCTTATAAATATTGGGAAATATTAATACCAAATAAAGAAAAAGATTGGTGCTTCGACTTCTTTTTCCTATTCTGTGAGAAGCTATTAATCGGTTTTACTGGAAAAGCAGGTATTCAAGCGTCTGAATTTGACTCAACTAAATGATTATCAAACGCGGTTCATGAGAAAAGGAGAAAGTACCATGTCCAAAGAACTTTCTTGAGAAACTAAATTCTTCAAATATTAAATAAATTAGTACAACGCTTTAACAGCTAGTAGTATAGCGTGTTCTTAGGTACAATTGTGACAACACAGTATTAGTCAGCATGATTATCAAATTTTAGACTATATTATTTAATCACAGGAGATGATATTTGATGGTGTACTCTTTTTTTAAAAAGATTTTCATATGTTTTTCAATATTATCCTGAATTTGATAGGTCACAATAAATAATGCTCATACATATTAAAATATGTTAATTTATTATGGGAACCAATAAAAGTCTTCGAAAAAAGAAGAAATATGGTTTCAATCCAAAAAAAAAAATATTCGTATTATTTGAAAAAATCTTTGTAAGAATCTTTTTTCTTATTTTGCTTAGCTAAGGTTTTTTTTGAATATTTACTTTTTATTTAATATACAAGAAAATCCCGGGTTTAGCTTAGATAACCTATTTTGTGATCTTATTACTCAGAAAATAAAATCTGAAATTTTCGATAAAAAATTATTTCATATGCTAAAATTTTTGTTGCACAAATTAATTTAAGTTTTTTGAAAAATCATTACAGTTTTTTAATTGGAATTTAAATATGAAATAATTTGTTACTATGTTAAATTAAACACTTTTTATTTATTCCTTGGAATAAATTTAATCAAGATTTAACTGAATATTAAACTATTTATTATTTATACAGCTTTTTAAATTTGGCAATACAATTAATTTGTTGTGGTAAAACTAGGCTAACAAGACTGAAACCAGATAAAGCTAAAAGATTAATAAGTAATACTATTTGAAATTTGTTTTGTAACTGGTACTGCTCCACTTAAAAAATTGGAAACAGATTTAGCTTTTTTTCATATTCTTATATTTCTGATCTTTTATTAATTATTTATAAAACATTTAGAATATTTTAAAACAATCCAAAAATTTTCATAATGTTTTACACACTTGTAACATAATTGTTAATCTTGTTTTAATAGATGCTGTTGTCTAGATTAAGAAATGTATTATTATAATTATGCAGCTAGTAAAACATTCAACTGAATAAAAAACTCAAAGTTTTAGAAAACAAAAAACTGGTGCTTTAAGAAACACCAAAAGAAAAACTTTTCTTTAGAATTTCAAAGGAATCAATAATTATAATATTAAATAGTAGTAATAGCTGATTGGTCTTTGTAGTTATTGGCAAAGTAATAATAAATGTGGTCAAAAAAACAGTAGCTCAATTACTGATTTATTGTTAAAAATTTTGAAGCTTTTTATAGTGGTAATAACAACATTATGAATTATTTTGCAAAAATTTTGGCTAGAAAACTACTTTGAGCTAAAAAAGAAAAGAAACAACTAAAGATTGTTTTGTATTTATAATAAATAAGAAAAGCATTTTCATAATGCTTTATCTAACTGTCTCTACAATTAAGAGGACTTGTTGGGTTGTTGCTTTAATAATTATTGTAGAGAAAGTGGTGATTGCTTTTTCTTATTCTTTGCTCTGGTTGTGGCTATAAAATTAGGAAAGAAAAAGAGTTTTTTCTTAATAACACATTTGAATAATGAATTTAAATTAATACATTAACAATTTTACATAAATATATTTTTTCTTTTGAGTCATTTACAATAAATGTTTTTTTCAATATTTATAAACATCTTTATAAAAAAGACTACGAACTTTAACGTTTTTGTATAATTTAAAATAAAAAAAATATATTACTTAATGTTTACATTTGAATAAATATACTCTTACTTTAGCTTAATATTTTTAACCATGAAAAAACTTTTGCAATTAAAAAAAAATTAGCCGTTAATTATTTTTTTAAATTTTATTAAAAGTTCATAAAAGAAAATTTTTTTATGTTTCCAAGCTATAAAGTTTATAATAATAGCATTCATTTAACTAAAAAAATAAAAGAATAAAAAAAGACTTTTTTAAACAAATTAGTTTAAATTTTTAATAAAGACAAAGTCGTTAACTTTAACTTTAAATAATCATATATAGCGAAAAAAATGAAAGAGAAAAAGGAACACATGAAAAATTTCCTTTCTTATTTAAATGATTAAAAAAAGTTTACAAAATTTTTCTCAATTTGCTTTTTATTTTTTAATTCTTTTTACAAATTAAATTGAAACTTTTAAATCTTATTTTGTCCAGTATATGATCGATTTTCGCCTTGAAAATCTTTAATAAAACATATATCCTTATATTTTGTATCTCCCCCTGTGTCCGTAAGTTATTTTGCATTTTGAAAATTATTTTAAGGATTGTGAATTTCTTTTTTGAAAATTAATACCTTTTTTTATTCAAAAAATAATAAATTTAACTTGGAAAGCGTAATGCCTACTACTCTGAGATGCAAAAGATGTCTAAAATATGGAAGAGGTGCCAACAATTTGTTCTCTGTTATAATAAAATGGTCATATTTTGTTTCACATGTGGAATATCCTACTAATCTCCCAAAACACCAGTTTGGCCTAAAAAGACTAAACGGAGTACTCATAAAAAAATTTGTAATCTGAAACTCTTTTGATTTGCCCGCTTAAATCCTCTAATTGGATAAAATAAAAGGTAATATATTTTGTTAAAATGGATCTGGAAAGTGAATCTTCCCACCAAATATTGGAATCTATAATGATGGTACTCATCTGGAATTTTTTTCTTTAATTTCTATTTTGTTATTTAAACATTTAGTTTCCTTTTTGATACGGTGACATATGTTTGTTGCTAGATACAAAACCAATCATTGAAAAATTGATTTACCAAATTTGTTTAAATGTTGTACCTTTGAATTACCCCGATTGACAATTGGGATATGCAGCATCTCGTGCCCCCTAAATCAAAATGTTAGTCATTAATTCTAACTTTTACCCAATTTTGATTTGGGGCACAACATATACAGAGATCTTTGATTTTATTCACAAATAAGGGTTCTTTAATCTAAGATGGATTTTTCATTCCGTTTGTTCTTGCAATTTTAACTCTCTTTTGATCCTTGAAAAATGGAGTTACTAATTAAAGCATTAGATCAACTGATCAATTGATGGCACTCGGCCATTCGGAGGATTTGATTTGTGAATATTAAATAATACATCAACAAATTTGTCCAAATACATGATTTTTCCAGAAACCCAAATTTATACATGTATAAAAATAAAATCCAAAGAAGACGGACATAAGTTTTTCACTAATTCTTTTCGATTAAAAAAATCATTTTATAATGACCACGAAAAATTCGTTAGATATGGTGCATCAAGAAATCGCTAACGGGATTAATAATAACAATGCTGAAGAGAAGAAAGAAAAAAATGAACTTAAACGGCGATTAAGTGCGAGACACTTGACTATGATTTCGATTGGTGGGACGATTGGTAATTGTTGATACAATGTTCGGATCAAAACTTCTTGAGCTATAAGAATATTTGGGTAAGAGCTGTTATATTCAAATCCAATTTTTGCAGGTACGGGATTATTCTTGGGGTCAGGCGCATCAGTTGCACAAGGAGGTCCGGGTGGAACCCTTTTAGCTTATGGAGTTATTGGCATAATGGTATATTTTGTTATGTCTTCGCTTGGTGAAATGGCTACCTTCCTACCAATTTCCGGTTCTTTCAACACTTATGCCAAAAGATTTGTGAATCCGGCTTTAGGGTTTGCTCTCGGTTACAATTATTGGGCAAGTTGAACGGTTTCATTTCAAAGCATTAATAATGAAAAATTGACTACGTTCAGCTAAAATAGGATATCCCTAAATTTTATCTATAGTATTCATGTTCTATAACTGTTGCAACTGAGATTTCAGCCGCTGGCATTGTAATGGATTTTTGGCTTCCCAAGGTTCCTTCGTGGATATGGAGTATGGTATTTCTTTTGATTATGGTCTCATTTAATCTTTTTTCTGTAAAAGGCTATGGTGAGGCAGAATACTGGTTTGCAATGAGTAAGGTAAAAAGCTGAGGTCATAAAGAATTCCGACTCATTTGGATTGCCCGCATGGATTTAATTTCAAGGCTAATGTTGGAGTCTAAATCTAACTTTTTCCTTAGGTTTTAACGGTTATATTATTTATTTTTGTTGGATTATTGCTTGATTTCGGAGCTATTGGAAAACCCAGAGAATATATTGGTGCAAAGAATTTCAATTTGGACCCATTTCACAATGGATTTCAAGGGACTTTATCGGTTTTTCTTGTAGCTGGTTTTTCATTTCAAGGCACTGAACTTGTTGGGATTGCAGCTGGGGAATCAGCTAACCCCGAGAAAGTAAGCCTTAGTTCCTTTATTTGATCTCAAATTTTACGCGATTACTGAAACAAAAATTCTCCAATTTTTATCAGAATGTTCCAAAAGCGATTAAACAAGTATTTTGGCGTATACTCATATTTTATATTTTGGCCATTTTGGTCATTGGTCTTTTGATTCCTTACAATGATAAACGACTTCTCAACGATACTGAAGATATCAAAGTTAGCCCATTCACCTTGGCTCTTCAATTGACTGGTTTTAATGGGGCTTCACATTTTATGAATGCTATTATTGTCACGACTGGTATAGTACAACCTCAAGATATCTCTTTTAAATATTTCATCTTGTCGTTAAAAGTTTTCAAGAATAAGGGAACGTTTTTTAGTTTTGTCAGCAGGAAACTCTGGATTATATGCGGCATCACGAGTTTTATACAACCTAGCGTTAGAAGATCAAGCTCCAAGAATTTTTAAACGGATCAACAGCAATGGAATTCCTATTCCTGCATTATTGGCAACTTCTTTAATCGGTGCCTTGACATTTTTAACTTCTCTTTTTGGAAAAGAAAAGGTTTATTTTTGGTTAGTAAACCTTACTGGAGTTGCTGGGTTTATTCAATGGGCTGGAATAAGCTTTACCCATTGGAGATTTCGAAGAGCTTATGTGGCACAGGTTAGATATTTTACCTACCTCTTTGAGCTTTTCTTTTTTCCAATTTTCAAACTAAATTTGCATCAACTTTCTTTAAGAAACGTTCATTGTCAGAATTACCATACAAAGCAATGCTTTACCCCTTTGGCCCCATCTTTTCCTTCATTCTCATTATTCTGGTCATGTTCACCCAAGGATACAGTTCTTTCACTGATAAAAATGGCGTTAATATCCAAGCGATTTTGGTAGCGTACATTTGCCCTCCAATATTTTTACTCCTTTTTTTGGGATACAAATTTGTGAAAAAGGCAAAGAATGTACCATTGCTTGAATGTGATTTTGAAAGTGATCGGCATAGGTCAGCGAAAAAGGAACTTGACAATGTGGTTGTTGGAAGCGAAAAGAATTGAATTTCTTGAAATTTTTTAATTTCAAAAAAAATATTTCAGCTGATGTGGTCAAGATACCACAGTATGACTTTAAAAATCAAAAAGGAGAAAATTAACCAAGATCCAAGAGTTGAAATAATTTTTAAAAGTTCATAATTTTTTAAAGTTGAAAACTTTTTTCGAGCAGGATACAAAATTGTTATTGGTGTTTGAACTCAATTTTAACTAGCTAAGCCTATTTGCATACGTTTATATAAAATTGCTTTGGCTGGGGATGACTTACTTCTGATGTCAGCTTGTTCCAAAATATCTGAATATGATAAATAACATCAATTAAATAATGCTAAAAATATTCAAGGTTTAATCATCTTTTTGTTTGGGTCTCCATTTCTCCTCCAAATCAATCAATAAATTTTAACGAATTCACATTGCGACGTGAGTTTGATTTAATTCACTGAAAAGATCTCTCTGAAAAACAGCAATGTAAATAGTCACTTCCCAAAACAATCTTAGGTTTGTGAAAACGCCATTATTATCAATTAAAATTCATTAACTTCTTGTAGCCTTTTCAAGAGTCTTTGATATAGTAAATTCAAAATGTTGAGTAATTCTTTAAAAAACAATTAGACCTATTTGTTTTTAGCCTTTCTATTCATTTCAAAAATATCCCACATTTTTTGTTTATAGCATTTAATTAAAAAGACTTTGATGATAAATGATTCGAAAAGAAAATTTCATTACATAATATTGGACGAAATATTATAATATGTCAACCGGTATATTAGTAAACTTTTTTTTAGAAGCTTGATCAATAACACTTCAGATTTTGAAAATCTCTGCGGTAAAATAATGTGTAGTAAAAGGTGTGGAAAAGCACTTTCAGTAGTTTTCTGAAATGATGTTCACAGATATTTAGTCATTCCTGATGCCAAAAAACATCCGAGCTTCCGGGTAAGCTTAAGAAGTATGCGTTAATAATTTGCAAAATGGGGAATAGAATGGTGTCATTGAAGTTATAATTTTTCATTGTTTTCTGTCAAATGTCAACAATTTAGATAGAATAACTTTTGTAGAAAGCCAAATTGATTGGGTACTGTGATTATCTCATGTAAAAATTAAATCTAGTAAGCAAGGATTGAACAAAGGCATTTTGTAATCCCCTTCTCAATGTGGTTAATGCAAAGCTCCTGCGTACATTTACAACAATTAATTCTGCAAAGCAAGACGCATAAAGCTTTCTAAGTCAGCAGAGATTCCAATTGTTGAAAGAAAATTAATTATATATCCTGCCTATCTTTAGAAAATTACAACTCGATAAATGAAAAGCCATAAAAACACTAGTTTGATATAAGGATATCAAAACTTGGTTTTATTTGACCATGGAAGGAAAGAAATCTGATTTTATGTATAAAACTTAAGAAGTCGGCTACTTTGTCAGGGATACTTGAAAGGTCTTTTCAAATGAGCTCAAAAATTCTTTCTCTGTAATACAGACTTTAAAATTTTAGTAAAACAAATAATTACAACAAATTTTTTTTTGACAATTGAATAGATTGTTATTTATTAAAATAAATATTACATCGTTCATTATGTTTTAATTAACAAATGATAAGGCTTTGAGCAAAAAATACCTTTTACCAAAGTTATTAGAAATCAAACGTCTATTCTTTAATTTCATTGCCCAATCAGACGACATAACGTTGCAAAATTGTTCATAGATATCTACGGCAGTTTAATAAGCCTTATCCTAATCAGATACTTATTTTTAGCAGATATATATTTAAAATTTTAATTTGAAAAAATAAATGTCTATGACAAATTATTTGTTCGTTGAAGGTTCTTGAGCAAAAAGGATAATAATAAAGCAAGAATTGGTTTGCATGGAATCTTTACAAATAAAAACAATGCCAAATAATTTCACTTACCTGTGATTAATTTAATTAGCCCATATGATGATTATTCTGACATGAGTTGAAATTCATTTTTCGAAATTTTTGATATTTTGGTGACTTGAGTACAGTGTTTCATAAATCGTTGATAAATTTCTACAAATCTATTATATTTTTATGCAATATTCTGCCTTGAATATTTGTCCATAATCTCACCCAGACTGCGAAAGTAATTTTCTAAAGGTAAGGAAAACCACTGAAATGAATATTAATTTACTTATGGGAACTTCCGTAGATGAATTCAGGAATAATTGCTCGAGGGTGACATTTATGTTGATTTTTTCTATTTATTCCAAAGAGCTATTTTTTTGTTTATATGAAAAATTCTATCTTCTGTGTGATCTCATTTTTCTGTTGGTCTATCAGCTCATGATTGGAATCATTGTATTTCGAAATATTTCAACGAGCTTCAGGCTTCCTCTGCGAACCCTATACAGCAATGCATATAAAATGTCTATATATAAACTTTTAGTTGCAGTTCATCTACATAAAGACAGTTCATTAATATTCCAGTCTAGATTTCAAACTTTCACAAGGATTTGATGCCCAAACATGATATGAAATAAAACCAAGAAAAAAATATGACAGCATTGTTGATGATGTTATATTTTTTAAAATTTCTCTTTAATCGACAGCAAGTCATCTATCTTTAAAACTAGACTCTAATTCAAATTCTCGTAACTTTAGAAAGATCTGGAAGAGCAACTTAAATGCTCAAAAACTTCCATTGTTTTGAATAATATTCTCAATATTAAAAAGTGAGAAATCTCAAAGTTTTTTCTCGTCTATTCTGTATAGGTGATGAGAGACGTACTCGGGAGTCGGAATGATTTATTAGAAATTTTTTTACCCAAAATAAAGATTTAGATTCGTCAGCAGCGCTGAGAAGCGTTTAAAGGATTGATTTGAGAAATCAGTAAAGTTAAAGTCATTTTTTGTGCGACTCACTATGACCTTTGAAATTTAGTTTTGTTATACCTTTTGTTTTTTGTTTTGTGTTCTAAGTTTCATTTTATTCTTTCGAGTTGACTGAACATAATCAAGCAAGCACATTGGATTCCTATTATAAATTTCGTAAACTTGGCAAGCTCCAAATACAGCAGTTCCATCTTGACTCTTTTTAGGAGATCGAGTTGGTATACTTTTTCGCTTTGACTTCGAGCGAACTCGTGTCTTGGCTGGTTCTTTGTATAATTGAGAATTTTTTTCTAGGGAATTTTTCTCAAAGATTGTTTCCAGAAAGTAGTTATATGATGAAAATGGAAAATTGCTGGTAGGTGTTGGAGGAATTTCTTCATCATCTTTGATTGTTGACTGACTTGAAGTTGAATATATTGATTCTAGTTCCCAGTTTTCAGGAAATGATTCTTCTTTTGTTAACGGAACAGGTACATTTGCATGGTATAGTTTTTCGAGGGTTGGTTCTTGTATAGATAACTTTGTATGAAAGGCAAGGTCCTCAGGAATTTCCCATCGACCACCTTTTTTCAAAAAAAAAAATTGAAAATTTTGAGCGATATGATTTATTCTTTACTTATGCAATGCGTTAAATATTTATTTCTTTTAAAATTTTCATAAGGTCAAATCTGGAGATTTTTACTATTTAAATTCTTAAAGGAAAGCAAGTACGAAAAATCTTTACACCTTATTACTGGAAATTTTTGTGCCCAAGTTCAAGTAACATATGCAACTAAGATCCCTTTCCTTGAAGTAAGGGATTTTCTGAATCACAGTATTACATACCTTGGAGTAAAAATTTGGTAGTAGTTTGAAGATATTGCATGATTTGTGAGGTTTCTCAAAAAACGGAAAGAGCCCAAGATATTTCGTGTTTTAAGTTGTAAAGGGTTGGATGCTTCTTTTGGGGAAAATGACCCAACAATATAAAAATATCTACCAAATAACCCTTTGGATCAAATATGCATTTTTTCGGGGGGTTGTACTGTGTGGGTATTTGGTGGGCGCACGCAAGAAAATGTAACACAAATATTAATTGTTGTTACAGCGGAGGAGCCTTTAACGCCAATCATCTGAGTCTTGAAATAAATCAGTCTAACGCAATTAATGGAAAAATCTGCTTAGTTGCTTAGGAATGAGGCTTACCTTATTTTTTTCGCATTCCAAAATTAGATTTTAGGGCTCAAAATCAGGACTTTTGAAAAGGAAATCAAAAATTTAAATACATGTAACATTATCGTCAAATGATTAGTGCAAATCCTCACCCCAGATGTGAAGTGAAAATTAAATGTTAAAAAGGGAACATTTGGTATTAATTAATTAATTGACTTCTTGAGATTAGTTTAGTTAGTTTGTACTGTTTTCTTACCCTCATTATTTTTTTAAACGTATAAGTATAAAATTACTTTTATCTAAAATTCTCGGTCAAATCTTCAAAGAATAATATTATACATTAAGATGAAATAGCTAATTGCAAAAAACCTCTCGAGTCATTGAAGGGGTAGTTTATAAAAACTTCCTGGATAACAAATTGATTAATTTACAATAAACAGAAACCTGGAACTTTCTTAGAAGAATCAATTCAAAAAAAATTATTCATTCTGGTTTTTCTCATTTTGTGTTGAAATTTCATTTTAACAATTATTACCATAAAAAAGTTTATCATCACATTTCATTAACGTATGCGCATTCACGTATATAATGGATAGATCTGGTGGCTGTGAATTTATTTATTTATCACTGTGTAGAGAATATTTTAGGTCACTTTTGTTAGGGGAAAGGTTAACTAAAAGATTAAAACGTTACACGAGTTTTTTCATTGATTGGTAAGCCATCCATATTAATTTGTGAAATGCTGGTTACACATGTTTGGCTTCCTATTCAGAATCGCATGATCCGTTTGTTTTGAAAAATGACCCATAAATAAGAAAGTGCTGGTATAATAAAATCAATAGTAAAGATTCAGGACCTTAGCCAAAAAAAGCAACAACTCATTAACTTATGATTTAATTGTTTGGTAATAAATTGTTAAATGATGACGAAATTGGCTTATTTTGTGAGATCAAAGATTATCAGAAATTCCTGTTTTTTTTTCATTTGACTATAGATGGTAGATTTTCGAGTTGTATTGATGTAAAATGTGGTATTCTTTGAATCGGCTAAAAAATAATTAAATTTGTTTAGGAATTTAAAAAAAACAACACATTGAAAATTTTTTTGCTAAAATTCGTCAATGCATAAAACTTTTTGATATAGGTATTTTCCTTTTTAAGTTAAAGGCAAAATTTCGAAACTTATGTAAGTCCAGGGATATGGTAAAAAAAAATAAAAAATTTTTTAAACGAAATAAATTCAGGACCACTTACAGAAAAAGCTTTTGAAAATTTTATGAAAAAATTAAGCCATTTAGTCATAAAATATTTTGAGCAGGAAAAATTAGCCAATTCACATTTCGATTGAGAAAACCAGAATTAATTTCAAAAAAGTTAAAAGTAATTTTTAATAAAATAATAATTTTTGATTTAATTAGTTTTATTTAGTTCAACAATATGTTTACTTGAGAGGAATTACACTTTTTGTTGAAAGTTTAAGATTTACCTTTTTAACATTAGAGAATTATCAAATGTTTCGCAGGAAATACAAAATATTATTTAGAACTAAATTTGATTAAAATATGTTGGTTCATTAAAAAAATCAAAATTGATTTCTTTTCTGAAATTGAGAAATTCAATTTGTTAAGTAAGCATGATGATTTTTAATATAATGAGTTTGAATAATAGACATTTCATACTAATTGATTTTGTTTGCTTTTACAACAAGAGCCAAACATAAAAACTTTTAAACTTATTTTCTAAACTTAAAAGCTTACAAATGGGATGTTATTTTATATTGTAAAATTTCAAACAGTAATAGGTTGCATAAACTATAATACCTGCAAGAAATAAAGCTAAATTGCATCATAGGATCCTTCGTCCAACTTTCTATATATATGTGAAAAGATGGTAAATATATTTACAAAGGATTATAAAGTTAAAATGATTAAATTTTTATTATTATACTAGGGTTTGTGCTGGAAGAACCAATTTAAATAAAATTTCAAGTAAGTAGTAGGCTTTAGCTGAATATTTATGACGCTTAACATAGATAGTATGCAAAAAAAAATTCTCATTTTACTTGGCATCTACAGGAAAGCTGTTTTCAGTTCATAATTATGAATTCGGAGAAGTAAACTTTATATAATTTTAATTCTCACATTTGCGAAATATATATGATTTAATTGATGTATTCTTGAGCTTTTTGTCAATTTCAAAAATTCCCTATGGGAAAGTCCGGACAAAAATGATAAAGAAAGGTTTGAAAATTGTCTATTTAAATTATTTGAACACCATAGGTGGCCTTTGGCTGTTGTAACGTTCGTTTTGAAATTGTGAAATTGATAATTAACCAGGAACTACAGAGAATTTTTTATCTACTATTATATTCTGAATCTTTAGCAACTTGGTGGTATATTCTTTTTTCATTTTAGCTAGTTAAAAAATATAGGTTATATGAAGCAAATAATATGGTACAACCTCATTTTTATCATTATTTTGTGTGCTTAAGTTTTAAAATTTCAAAACCTAATAGGATTGTTTTATATATTTATTAAACGAGTGAACATTCTAAATAAAAGAAAAATATTTACATTGGGTATTCTCTAAATTTCTTTTTAGAGATTCTGAAAATCTTGAAACATTCGAACCAATATTTTCATAACACAACTTGAATTCAATTGATAAAATGATCGATCCTGGACGAGTGTAAGGTTAAAAGTTTATGCAAAATTTGTGTGCCCTACAGAATGATTTGGTTCAGGGAATATTTTCTTTGCTAAAAAACTTGAACCATATATCCATGACCTCTTCTATATATATTTAAAGTTCCTCATATAATACAACTGAATAATTCAATAATGGATTTCAAAAGTGGATTCCTACGATACAAAATTTTTTTAAATATTATTTTGTGCGTGATATTAGTATTAGGAAAGCTTGCTTTTCCTCAAAATAATTTTCCAAATGAGATTTCTAATTTGGTTATTGGCAATAATTTAAATCAACCAAAGAAACAAATATACAATTTTTCTAAAAGGGTTGCGACAGCACCTGATATTAGACGGGTAACTGATTTAGAAACTTTAAAATTTTTAGCTGATATGGCTTACTACGCTCATCAGACCTATTGTTTACTTGATGAATCGGGTTTCGTGGAAGAAGATATTCATGGTAGATATGGGACTATTTTGCTTATTACGATTCAAAATTACTTCTTTCGTAACTAAATTTCTTTAAATTTAATATAGTTTGGGTATCCCCAGCCCCAAGAGACATTTACGTTAAGGGTAATGGTGAAAATGCAATTATAATACAAGTCAGGGGACGGGAATTAACTTATAACAGGATGGTTGAATGGGATCGATCCCGGGCCTTTAAGACTTTGAGACGGGAGGGACTCAGATCTTGGGAAGATTTTAAAGTACCTTTAGAATCCTATGAAATATATGAAAAAAGATTGAAAGGCAGAATATGGGAACTTCTTGAAAAATATATGTCCAACAAATCTTACAAAAATTATAGCTTTCTTTTTACAGGTCACGGTGAAGGTGGAGGTAGGCAATAATTTTCTGTATATTTATGCTTAATATACATAAACCAATATGTAAAATTATTTAAAAGCTTTAGCTACCTATGCTGCATTGGACTTTTGGGAAAATAACCGCGACGAAATTGGGTCATCCCAAATAAAAGTGACCACGTTTGGAGCTCCAAGGATTGGAGATGAGCCATTTGTTAATTCTATTTCACAATATTTTGAAATCAATCGCATAACTTATATCGATGACTTTGTGCCATTGTTTTTGGGCCCTACATTTCGACATCCGAATACTGAATATTGGATAACTGCTGACATGTGTGAATGTAATTCCTCAGCTAATAAAGCTCAACAGTATCCTACTATTTATAATTGTCATATGAGTGTAGGAACTGAATATCCTGTAAGTATCGATAAAATTTCTTTGATCTGCTTTACAAATGTTAGGTAATTTTAATTTTTTTTTCAAAATTTTAGCATTGTAACCTGCTTTTTCAACCAGCTGACTCCGACTTAGAGTCACATAATGGACCATATTTTGGGTATAGAATGAAACAATGTCGCAGCAAATATACAAATTATTTATACCGAGTTTGAATAATTCATCGAAAATAGCTGCTCTATTTTTAGACCTTTTTTACTTTCTTTTTATTAAACTGATTGCTAAAATTGAAAAGTAGTCAATTTTTACTTTTTGTAGTACTTTATTTTTAAAATATATCATGATATTTAAGTTTAAAAATTTTTATACTATTTATTTTCGAAAATAATGGAGGGTATTTATAAGAAGCTTAGGCTCTTTATTAAAAGTCATATAGTACGAATATATTCTCGAAATGCAGTTATTTTTTTATTGGAAAAGTTTATTTATAAAAATTTTATCAAAGCTTATTAAATTACCTTGTTGGCATTGACTAGCGACGCATTTATTAAGAATATTCAAATTCGTTAAATTGATTGCTTGTAATTATTCCATCTAAGCTTAGAATTAGAACACTAGCATGTTCCTTCTTTTCTCATTAAAATTTATCTTGAAGAGCTTCAAACCAAAAAGTTGAATGGTTAAATTATTGGGTTTCCAGCGTTTTTTTTCAACGGTGAGATTTTTCTTGATTGGTGTAATAAATTGACTAATAGTGAGACAAGTTCATATCGAGGGTAAACAGTAAGCCTGCATGCCAAAAACTATTCTTTGATAATTACTAAAATCTGATGGTTTTAATCTTTGTCTGAAAGACTTAGATCCCTGCAAGACATTCAATTTACAAACCTAATCAGTCTGCAATAATTAAAAATTTCTATCACAGGATCAGCTTGTGGTATGAGACTTAATATATTCTGTAAAGTATGGAATGGCAAGAAAATTTGACTTTTTCCCAATTGTCATGAATATTTCAATAAATTCGGGTGCTATAGGAGTTGAGGCTTTTCTGTGCGGTTCGAAAAACGGGATTTATTGGGTAAGTTTAACTTGAAAATAATTTTATTTATAAACTGAATAGTTATTGAAATTAATAAAATGCTAATTAATTAATGAACGAAAGCTATACATTATTCAAGAAAACCCCCTAATTCCCATTCTAAGCATATATGCGGAAAAAAAGTCAGTTCTAAATATTTCATAAAGATCCTCAAAGCATGAAAATACAATTTTGATTTGAAGATTATGGAATTTGAAATACAGAATAAAGGATAAAAGTCAAATTTTTAAAAATTAATACTAAGAATAATTTTTTATTTGTATAATCCATATTTTTAGAAACTTAAGAATTTTATTTTTAAATAATTGTATATAAAATTTTTCCACATTTAAATATTGATAGTAATAATTCTAATTTAAACCCAAATTTAATTTCAAGAAATTTAGTATCATTATTTAAAAGCAGAAGTCCAATAATACTTAAACTCTTTCAAGTGTCATATGAAAAACTATATATCTCTTCAAATTTGGTAAATTTCAATATTATTTATGCCAAAGGCACATTTTTAAAACCCCCAATAGCTATTGGTGTTTCTAAATCAATTTAATATCTTCAAAAAATATAACCTTGTACAAAGCAAACTATTGATTATTGTATTAGGCATATTTTCATTTACAACGCATGTAGTGAAATTTTCGCTCACTGCTTCTTTTACAAAATTATGATATTTATTCACCAAAATAGTATTTATATACCTAAAAACTAAACCCAAAAAAACTTATTTGGAATTTACATATTAGTTGAACCATTAAAGTTTAAATATAGCCTTTTGAGGAGTTTCAAAATAATAAAATGAATCAAGCACATTGGAAATTTTGGCACATAATAATTTTTTCGTATTTTTTAAAATAATTTGTAAAATATATATATTATTGCATTTTTTATTTTTTCATAAAATTTTTTATAATATTAGCTTGCTAATTTTTTTATGGAAAATAATGCAAATTAAAGTGGTTGAATTTTTTTCATTAATTATTTATTGGGTTTTAAAAATAAAACGTTGTTTTTTTTTAATTTTTAATTTTATTTTAATATTAATATAAACAAATCAATTATGAAATAATTTTTTAAAATATTTGTTTGATAACATTTGCAATCATATAAAATTGTTTTATGGCAGAAAAAATGGTTTTTGTTATATATTTTATAGTTTAAAAAAATTTTCAATCGATGTTTTTTATTAATATTTGAAAAAATTAATTAAAAAATTCTTAGTTAATTGAAATTTTCAAATTGATAATTTAAACCTACCTAGTTTCGAAAAAAATTTGTAATTATGAAAATAAATTTGAAAATGCGTATTAAATAAATTTCTTTTATTTTAAATCAAAAATTGATATAATAACTAACAATAAGTAAGATCTTCAAATTATAGAAATATTATATTATTGTTGGTCAATTATAGTAAAAATTGTTCATTTAAAGTTTATAACCAAATTTTTGGAGAAATATTTCACATATTTGAATAATTTTAAACGTAAATTGATCTTTAAATGATGTAAGTAAAATATTTTTTCATATTTTGGTAAAAATGAAATGAAAAAAAAAAGAATTTTATTTTTATTATAAACAAAATATGTATTTTTGACACAGTCTAAATCTCAATCTTAATTAGAATTTGTGAACAAAAATAAACATAATATTTTTAATAAAAAATTTATCAAGAACTTTATAAATATGTTAAAGAAGCATGAAAACAATTCTTACATTAACAATTATAGAAGTTGCTTAACAGTGTGCTTTTAAAATTCAAGCAGTAATTGCAGCACAAGAAGAACCAAGTAAAAATTAAATTCCTAATAAAAAATCTATTGTTTTTTTTTAATTAGCATAATGAAAATAATATATAAAATCTTGTTTGTAAACTTTTGGCCCCTCTCTGTAGATTATCCATTGCGAGTGGATATTATGAATAATAAATCAAAATCATGAAGCATTTTTTATAGAATAGAAAGTTGACCATAATGATATTATAGATGAAGGAATAAGCGTGCGAAAATGAGTTAATCGTGCCGTGAACTTCACATTATTGAAGCAAATATCTACTGTCCGCGCGCAAAGGATACAGACGTGATGGGGATTGAAAGGCAAATCATATAAACAAACAATATTTGCTATTAACTTTGATTTTTTTAATTAGATAAAAGGCAATTAAGGAAATCCTTTTTTATTATTACTATCATTATCTATGTCAACTTATTTTTCAAAAAATAGATATGGTGATCCATGCTGTTTTAAAGTCGGAAAATTGAATTCATGCTAATTTAAAAGTCGGAATATTTAAAGTGTCCACAACTTTTGTTTTGCTAGGGAATATTTGGTTTTGGTTAAATCCATAAATTTACATCTTTAGTTTTTCCCAGAGGTAATAATTCAAAAATGAATCACAGAATATTTTTTTTAAAGCGATATGTCTCTTTTTTCAATACTATTTTCTTTATTATATTATCATTACAAGTAAATTATAATTTCCCGAGAAAGGTTTTTGCAAATGGCATACTCAAGACATACAATAATATTTCCAATATCATCGGTGATAATACACTCAATAAAAAAACTTTAGAAACCAATAATTTTATCAAAAGGGCTCTAAAAGTTAGTCCTGTAACTTGGCCTCAATGGAATAAGATGTTATTTCTAAGAGACATGGCTTACTACACTCATCAGGCTTATTTTTTACTTCCTGACTCGGGGTTTGTAGATGAGGATATTTATGGTAGAGAGAGTTCTATTTTGCTTGCAACCCTTTTAAATTACCTCTTTTGATACTGAAATCTTTTTGAAATCGATTTAAGCATGGGTAGCTCCAGCTTCAAAAAATATTTCCTTCAGAAATGTTGCTAAACGTGCAATTGTAATACAAGTTAGAGGACGAGAATTAACCTATGAGAGAATGTTTGAATGGGATCAATCTCGGGATTTTAAGACTTTAAAACGTGGAGGATTTAAATTTTGGATAGATTTCAAAGTACCACTAGCATCCTATATAAGATATGAAAGAAAGTTAAAAGGCAGAATATCAGCTCTTCTTGAGAAATATGTGTCCGGCAAGTCTTATAAAAATTATAATTTTTTTTTTACAGGCCACGGTGAAGGTGGAGGTAGGTAATAGTTATTTGTATATCTATTCTTAATATACATTAACCAATGTGTTTAAAAATTTTTAAAAGCTTTAGCTACCTATGCTGCATTTGACTTTTGGCAAAATAATCTCTATATTAAGCCATCACAAATAGCAGTGACCACTTTTGGAGCTCCAAGAGTTGGAGATGAGAAATTTGTTGATTTTATTTCAAATAGTTTCGAAATCAATCGTGTGACTCTTGGCGATGACTTTGTCCCATTGTTTTTAGCTCACACTTTTCGACATCCTAACACCGAGTATTGGATAAGTGAACCCTTCTGTGAATGTCATTTTGAGTCTCAACAGTATCCTATTATTTACAATTGTCATATGAGTGTAGGAACCGAAAATCCAGTAAGTATAGTTAAATTTTCTTAACTTGCTTTAAATATTTAAAGTAATTCAACTCGCTCTATTTTAAAATTTTTAGTATTGTAACTTGAAGTTTCAAAAATTTTTATTAAGTGGGCAATTAAATAAACCTTCTAAAATTTTTGGCATGTTCTTTCCATTCAAAAATGGACCATATTTTGGGTATATGATGGAATAAGGTATTGGAGAGGAGCGATATTGAAATTCTTATTTGCAAACAATTTTTATGCTGACCTTTTAGAATAATTAATTTATATATTTCTAAATTCAAAATTTTAAATAACTAAATAAATGAATAATATCAGCATCTGATGGTTATTATATTTGGGTAAAATGAAACATAATCTTGTCAAAGATGTGTTTTTTCAAGTGTATAAATTTAATATTATCCAAAAGTAATAAAATATTTTGTTTGGTATTTTGTATTTAGATGTTAGCTTTTTGTAAAAAATTGATTGCATTAATTCATTAATTTTTAAATAATAATGTATGAGAAAGTGATTTATCAACTTTTTTGAATTTTTAAATTTATGAATATTGTTTAAAAGTTCCTGTAGAATTAAAATACAAAAACTGTAATTATGTTCTTTGATTTTCAGTATTAGCAATAGAATATCTTGAAAAAAACTGTTTTATCATTCATTAATATTTATTTAAATAATATATTGATAAAATATCTTTAGTAATTGATAAGTATATTGTTTGTTTGGTCAAGCTATCTGATCATAAAACAGTATTATGTTTTATACGAGCCGGGCCAGTTATAGAGCTCGATTTCAATAAATCTACAGATTAAATTTTTCCATTCAATTTAACTTTTTGTCATGTAAGCCAAATATATGATAGGTATTTTTTATTTCTTAACAATGATACTTTTGGTATAAAGTTCAACTATAAATAGATGGATTTCAGAGAGAGTTAAGGAATTTTCTAACAACAATGTTTAAGTTTACGAATTTTGGAATCTTTTGGTCTATTCAAGAAAAATATTTTTGTTTTCACAACACATTTCAGATTTAATTTTAAATTATTGCTTCTTTTACTAGTATTTGACCATCAAATTTATCAACGCTGGAGCCAAACAAAGACTTAAAAGACTCTAGTAAAAATTTTTCGTTTTCAAATTTTTAGTAAACAACATAGTAAGAGCATTAATATGACAAAAAAGATGTGATTTTTTTGTTAACATTATAAAAATATTTTTTCTGTGCTTGGCTCTTCAGCTTTCATTTGATTAAGTACTAATATTAAAAATAAACTAATTTTTATATGCCTTTTTATCAATTTATTTATTTAAATATTTATTAATAAATGAGTTTTTATTTTTAAGAAATTTTGCATTTCAAAATGAATGCTATACTGTTTAAATAGTTATTAAATATTAAACTTTTTTAGTTTATTTTGATTCTTTTTATTTCTATATCGATTTCACATTTTTTGACATTTTAATTGATTAAAGTTGTTTAAAAATTCTTTTAAGTCTGATTTTTTTGCATATTTTCATTATCATTTTCCAGGTAAATTTTTTAAATGTATGTTTTGTATCAAGTATGTGAAAATATTTTATTTTCAATATTATTAAAAATTAACTAATAAAGCTTTAAATTTTTAATATAAAAATCTGATTGGACATTTCTTTATTAGTCTATAAAACTATTGCTAGGAATTGGGTTTTTTTACTGCAGTAGTGAACTAACCACTAATTACTTCTAGCTTTATTCAGATTATTTTTGATGATATAAAGTATATTTATTTTTTGACTAGGAATGTATAATTTTTTAAAAGTTAACCATCAATCAAGATTTAAATTAATGAATATGCAATTAATCATGCATTTAATTTATTAGACTATTCTCAATATAATAATTATCAGGTTTTTGATTTGTGATCTCTTATTTTCAATTATTAATACTAGTCTAATTTTTTACATATAGCTTTGACATTAAAAAGCCGAGTCTTTAAGTTTATCGAATAAACTTTATTTGATTCTTAAATCTCCTTCGAAATTTTCAAAGCATCATAAAACTTTTATTCATGAAAATAATTCAAAAATTGACTATTGTTTAATAAACTATAAGCGCTAATTCGGTGAGGCTTTTAAGAAGCAGGGAAGACACGTTACTTTCATGCTCACAAGAGTCGAACTTGTTTCGTCTTAACATTAAGACGACGCCTGCGATATTTCTTAAAACCTATCAAATTGAGAATATGCACTTTTCCTTGATAGACCATGATGGATCCTGCATTTTTGTGGTTTATCTGACAGAGAAAAGTCGATTATAACTCTTTTTCTAATTGGCCTTTCTTTTTCATTAAAATAAATAGGCGAATATATAGTTTAAAATTCACTCTGAATTAAGCAGATTTGCAACTTAACAGTTTATTTCAGGCTCTCTATATTTAATCGTAATTTAATTATGTTTAGCTTTTGCACTTATTGCTAATATTTGCTACTTTTTGTAGCTTTTTACTCTTAAACTCTTATATTATTTTAAAAGGTGTTTTGGTGTGTCAGATTTCTCAAAGATTCCCTTTTCATATTTTAATGTTGTTGGAAATTATTTTGGTTAGGGTGTAAGGTAACATAATCTTATATTCTTCCCTCCAATTGTTAGAAACTAATGAAAAATTTCATGATAAATTGATCTTTTCCATAGTTAAATATGAAAACTAAAGACGAGGTAAATGCTGTAATAAATCCCTGAAAAAATTTCTTTGAACTTTACTTCCTGAAAAACAGATAAGATTGGTCTTTTAACTCTGAATATATAAAAAGATCTTGGTGGTTCTTGAACCTTAAAATCTTTATGTATTTAGAAATTTTTGAATGAAAATCTATATATTTATGTGAATTACCAATATCCACAATTGAAATGGGTCAGAAGCCTCAACTAAAATTTATTCTCTCAATTCATAAGAACTAACTAAAAAAACCTCAAATTCTGAAAAAAAATTAAACTATTTAAAATATTCAGACTCTTGCCATTTAAGAAGGTCTGACATTTTGATTTCTTAGTTTGATGATTGATTCTGATTTCTTTAGCTCGCAGATTTAAATCTATCTAATCTTTATTCAGCATCAATTCATCAATATCAATTTTTCATTCAAAATTATTATTTAACCTATTCATAGAACCTCCTCATTCTCATTGCTTTTTGCCATTCTTTAAAGTAATTTCATAGATTATAACAATAATGGCTTTGTTTCACCGTTCATTCGCTGCTTTTAGACTCGAAAACCATCTTCGACTTTTTACAATACTTGCACTTTTTGTAGCCTTCATTGGACTTCTTCTTCATAGTGCAAAAAAGCTTAAGACCGCACCTAAAAGACCACTTATTGAAAATTCTCTTGAAATACGAAAGGCCTTACACGTACCTGGTATTTTGGTTTGTGGCCCAAATATCAATGTTCAACCTAAATGTACTATTGGCCCTATTGGTTTTGGAGGACAGGAGTGTAAGAAAGAATGGTGGAAAAAGGCACCTTTAAACGAATTTCCTCATGTTTATCTTAATGCTATCGGTGAAGGTATAAATGAACTCACAAAATAAATACCATTCAAATAATTCATAACGTCTCTTATTTTTATAGAGTTCATGCCAAATGCACTCGATTGTTATTACCTCACACCCCCGGATTCTATACATTTTACACCCCAAGTCAATGAACAAATGACCATCAACATATACTCAAATGAAACTATAAAGGGAGCTGCTGCATCATTGAATCGATTTGGTATGTCTTTATTTTAATGTCCCTGTATAAATAAACTAATTGATTCATGACCAAATTATTATATAGTTTTCTTTGGAATTTTTTGGCCTTGGATGAATGAACAGCCGCAGGAGACACGAGTTGATATTTTCAATATTCCAAGTGTTTCAGTCCTAACCTTCAGCCGTAAAGAAATCTATCATATTGTGGGTAAATAATTGAAAAAAATTGAAAAAATTGAATACTTATCTCAATCTATTTTTAGGACGGTTCGATTGAAATAAGCTACGATGCAATGAATTCTCGAAGGATGGTAAATAATTTTAGAAATGATACAAACAAATGGGCTAAGATCCACTTGAGGTTTGCAAAATTATCTAATTCAATGAAATGCATTTTTCATCATACTCACTTGTTGAATTTATTTCGATCCAGACCTGATTTTACTCCCCAAGTCGACGCTTACTTGGTATCAGTGCAACGTGAACGCCCCAGTTATCAATTTTACGATCTCTTTGCCTTTATCGGTGGAATCATTCCTCTTCTTTACCTAATCTACACCTTTTTTTGGGGTCAGAGTCGTCTTGATACATATGGAATCATGCAAAAATATATTTTCCACTCTAGACCATCTAATTTGCCAATTTCTCCTTACATTAAATCCTCGTCAACAACCACTCAAGTATCGACTGGTCCGCGTCGAAATAGGGTCGGAATGCCATTGCCAGCTGAGGAAAGCTCGCCCCATTGTGGTAACTCTACAACTAGCAATGGTGCCACGAGGATGCCAACCCCAGCCCACATTAAACTTCCTCATCGAACAAATACTGATGATGATACAGAACGTTTGCTCAATATGATGTCTATCAGTGGCGATGACCTACATGATCCACCGCCACCATTTGATACCGTTCAAAATACTGAGATAAATGAAAAGATCAAGGAGACAGAGAGCGAGGTAGTTTCTCTCAAGCATGAGCTTAGGGTCTGGGAGAGATTGTTGACTCGATATTTAGCAATCCCAGAAGGTAAAAATCTGGACTCTTATTAATATTCAAGAGTGATTTTGATGGTACAATATTTCGTCCTTTAGGAAATATCAATGGCAACTATTCTTAAAATTATTGTGCGTAAAAAAAAAATTTCTATGTCTATTTGCGGTAGTTTAAAATAATTGACCAAAAAAAGTTTCAAATAAAATTTTGACCCTTGAACTGGTAAATAGTTGAAAACTCGATGGAGCCAAATTTGCAAACTTAATTTCATGTATATATAATCGTAAATCCAAAGACTCTTTGTTATGTCATAATTCTATTGAAAACGGTTAGCTACATTTAATAAGCAATGAGAGCGAATTCCTTTCCTCTTATGAGAGATGTTTATTTTATAATAAACATAACAGTCAAATCTCTACTTGGCCTCTTAAATGTTTGGAAACCTTTTTGGTTGGGTCAAAAAATAAATTTTTGATAATAAAAAATCAGATAAATTATCGTTGATAAAGTGCTTTATTTTTATTTGTTTTGGGTAAGTTGATATAGTCTCATTTAAATTGGAACTGTCAATCACCAGAATGGGATATTTGCAATCTTAGAATTTACACACTATTTTTATCCTCAAATTGTAAAGGATTCTCTTTCATTTGCAAATCATGCACACGGGTAAAGTCCTTAATAGAAAATTCTAGCTATTGGAAATCCTGTCATTCTTTAGTATTGAATTCTATCTAATCATATTTCTCTAATCATATTTCTCTAATCATATACTCTACTGAATTTCATAGAATTTAGTCGCTCCAAGTTTGAGTTAACATAAAGTGGAAGAAACTAGTGTGTTGGCCTCTTTATCCATATGTCCACCCATATCTGAGTCAAAGTGGCTTTGCTAACGAAAATCTGGCCTGCTATTTACGAGTAGGAGAGTTGTGTGGAATCCTGTCAAATTAACTATTGCGAACGTGTTGCTACAGAACATTAAGGATAATAAAAAGGGGTTTGACGAATGCGTCTCAAGATACGCTGCCTATTTTTGTGCTTGCATGAAATAGCCTGCAGTCAAAAAAGCTGGACCTAAAGAATGGCTTTTCACACTGACCTAATCTTTTTGACAAGAAATCCCAATCGAAATGGACTCGCTAAAGCAGAGATTCAGGAGTGTCATCTCAAGTGATTTTAAACTTGTCATTATGGATTATTGGAAAGATGCCGAAAAAACTAAATTTTAAGAACGTGAAAACACAATCGAAAGTTGTTTTTGCATTCAATGAAGCTCGTTCACTTATTGGCGACAAAACTGAAGGGAATGGCAGCATTTTCTATCATCGTTCCTCATGCTTTACAATGTTTCCAAGAGGAGGAACTTTTGCTGTCTTTACAAATATCCCCGAATTCCAAATTTCGCATCTTAATCAATCGTAAAGATGTCCGAAATGTGGCTCTGCTATTTTTATCTCTTTGACCAGATGAATATTTACATCCATCTTGGGTCCTTGCCTTTCTGTTATGAAATGCTCGAAATAGAAAGTCCATCAATAAGCTATCTTAAACACTCTTAAACGTGGGATTAACGAGATCGTTAGCACGATAGCGAGAAATGAATTCCAAAGATAAGAGCAGGAAATTCAGTTCCACAGGAAGTTGCTGTGTTTCAAACACAATTTCAATTATCGATTCATTTTTCAGACTTAATTTGGAAATCTATGTTGCTTAAAAACTTATCCAGACAAGATGGCAATAATCAACAACTCATAAGTAGCCTAAGAGAACTTTTGAACACTTGGGTCAAACCATCAAAGCTTTCAAGCAATGGTCAGATCAAGATCGTGTCAAGCACATGCTGCCTTTAGTCTACGACTAGGAATAAATTGATTTTTTACAATTTTTATCAGAATTAGACAAGGTTATCAAATCAATTTTTTTGTTCTTGTCAATATAGTTGTGTGTATATATATTGTTTTAAAATTAATTGATATTAAATACTGCTCAAAAGTAATTAATCAGTAAACTATCATTGAAAATTAAAAGTGATCTTAAACCCTTTAATAATGTGACAACTGAAAAATAATAATAGATTTATTCGTAAAATAGCCTTAAAATTATATGTTAATTCAAATATCTGTTTTTATTTTTCAATAATAAATATAAAATTACTTGGTTAAAACAAATCAATAAGTAACAAAAATAAAAACAAATAATTATTAGATAAAATTTTAATATTGTCAACTTAATAAAAACGAAAATGTTCTTTTTCTTTTAAATTAATAAGCTTGACTAATTTGATAATATTGTTTTTTTTATTACAAATATGAAATATTGAAATTAATAAGTATTTTAAACACTTTTATAATTAAAATATTGATTAAACCTTTATTTAAACAAATTTAATTATATTAAGAATTATGTTATTATAATTCTTGGTGTTTAATAAAGATCTTCTTATAAACAAAAAAAATTATTATTAGAATTCATTCTATTATCAGATAACCATCTTCTTATTTAATTTATACACAATTTTACCAAAAATGCTAATCTTTTTTTCTAGTTCAAGTACTTTTTTCTTATGTTATAATCTACAGTAAATGAAATAGCTATTAATATTATAATCAAAACAAACAAAAAACCAATAAACTTAACAATAAATTTAATCAATAAAAATAATTTGCCAACTAAAATTCCAAAAAAACCAATCTAAAATTAATTATGAAATAAATAACGGCAATAATTTAAAAAACCAGAAAGAAAACAGCTTTAAATATAACTTTAAACTGATAATTTGACTTTTAAACTTAAAATTTATTATTAACTTAAATACAAATTTTGGCAAATAAGAAAAAAAATTTTATACTCAAAAGCCAAATAATCTAAATCTTGATATCTAAAAAAATATCAACAATTAGAGATTTTTTATTAAATAGGAACTAAAAAATAAAATTAGTATAATTATTTATTTATAAAGCAAATTCATTAATTTTAAAAACAGTACACCAAAAAAAATTAACTAATTTGGTCTTAAAAGTGTTTTTAAACAATAAATTTTTTAATTAGAAAAAAGTCTTGATAGTATTATTTTACAATAAATTAGCAAGCAAAATTTAAAATAATACCAAAACTTTACTCAAAATACTTAAAATTTTTTTGATTTTATCTATAAAGATACTTAAAAGTAACAAAAAAAAGTAATTTAACAAGTTTATTCTTAACAGTAACATCCAAAAAAATTTCAAATACAAACTTTATAAAAAAAAGTTTGTCATTGTTCTTGGTAATTAATTTTAAATCCATATAATAATGTAGAAATTAAAAGGCAGTTTTAACATATGTCAAAGGGTTGTACCAAATATCAAAGTAAAAACTATCTACTTAAAAAATTTAAAATAACATCAAAATTAATGATTTTTTTAAAAAACAGAAAAGAAAAAAATGGTTTAGTTTTTATCTTATCAGCTCAATTTTTGAAATCATGTAAAAACATAATTTAATTAAAAGTTTTTGATTAATACAGAGGGTGTCCAAAAGTTTCCGAACAAACTTTGGAGTAACATTCCACATGCTTGAATAATTAGAAACGCACGAATTTATTACTAAATTAAGTTAGTTAATTATTTAATTACGCGTTTTTTATTTTTTAAACACGCGTGTATAATGTTTTTTCGCGACGCGCATAATCGATTTTATTCATACTCGTTTTTTTATAAAAATGAAATGTAACGCACATATAAGATTTTTTCGTCGTTTTTATTAAAACGAAATGGGAGCAAAAAAAGAATTAACGATTGCTCAACGTAATACTATATGCTTATTACAACAGCATGGCAAGAAATATCGTGATATTGCCAACATAGTCAATTGCAGCTTGACAACAGTTTCGGATACAATAAAACGATTTAAAGAAACTGGTTCAATTGATTC
>JAAOMT010000602.1:1254053-1275110 GCA_016748015.1 Geosiphon pyriformis | reverse complement strand
CAATTGAAAATTTATGGGCTATAGTAAAATGTAATATTCGTAAAAAAGAAAAACCGCCAACTACTCTTAAAAAACTTGATAAGTATGTTAAAGAAGCTTGGAAAGCAATTCCTAAATCAACGATTATAAAATTAGTTGATAGTATGCCTCGACGTATTCAAGCAGTAATTATAGCACAAGGAGGACCAACAAAGTATTAAAAGCTTAATAGAAAATTTAGAAAATTACTATAAAATTATAAATATGTTGTTTATTTTGTTTTATTTTATAAAAAAATAAATATTATTGTTAAATAAAATCTTGTTCGGAAACTTTTGGACACCCTCTGTATTAACATGTGATATTTAAGAGTGAGTTATTTCTTAATTTGCAATTTTATAGATTGTAAAAATTTATATTGTGGCAATATTTCATTGGTAGGGCTTTGCTATAAATATAAATCATTATCAGCTTAGTTAATTTTACAATTTTTATGTCAATTAATTAGAACTTTATTGAAATATTATATTTTAATTTTTTTATTCCAATTATTAAACTTCCAAAAAAATTATGAAATGAATATTTCTTTATTGTTTTAAATTGTTAAGCCCTACTAAAACAAGCTTCATTAATAAATAGTTTTTCTTTGAATCTATCAAATTGCTTGTTTATGAATATTTTGCGAAAAATTATTGTCACGTAGATTCGATATATTACTGAGAAAATAGCAAGACTAGAAATAAAAATAGAGTGTTTTATTGAAAAAATAACTAAGTAGGTATTAGAAGAGGCTTTCAAAAGATTATTACTAAAATATTTAATGAGGAATTTAAGGAAAATTAATTAAAGGAACCTAATATGGACAATTGTGAATCATAAATTTATTTTGATAATTCAATTTTCGTTTACATGAAAAGATTTCGCAGGTATCAATGAACTTTATTTAATGGTGAAGTAATACATGATGCCGTTTTCAAAAGGTCACTTCACTTTATAAGAAACTTCTGCAGAATAGAATATTTTAAAAACAAGAAGATAAAAGAATTTTCATCTTAATTATACGAAATTTTGAGGTTTTCCGTTTGAAACATATTGTGTTTTACTCTTCCTAAGAAGCTACAGGGACATTAACATTGTGATTGAAAAATACGAAATTCATTGGAAAATTCACGTTTATTTAAATTGAGGTATCTTCAAAGAACACTCTTAAAAGTTTACTACCTGTTTTTGTAATAGTTTTAGTTAATAAGAGGATAGTAAGTAAATTAACTGAGTTTGATGTCGAGAAACGAATTTCGCAAAAAACTAGGAATTCTTTCAGTATGCTGTGTTTTCTACTATGCCATGTTATATTAGCTGTAAGCATACAAAAAACCGAAAAAAATATTTTTGATTTGTATATAGCAGAGAATTTATAATTCATTAAGCCCAATTTCATTTTTTTGCAGCCCCACAAATGCTTTTTGTTTAATGTTTTCAAGAAATATTAAAATAGCCAATCTTGTTTTTGCATATATTAATTTTTATTTGTGAAACGCGTTTATTTCCCAATGATGGCATAATTAAATTGGTCAATATAAGAAAAAAAAATATTAAACATAAAATTTTGTGCAGTATTTTATTGATATACAACCTTTTGTGTGTTTAATATTGTAAAAAATAATGGAAATAATGTATTGGATCGAAAAAAAATATTTTAAAGGATGAAAAAGATCAAATATATGTATTGGTTTCTATTGGGCCAAATAACTGAAATATATGAAATGAATTAAAAAGGATCAAATTGGGTATAATTGTGATGGTGAAAAATACTTTATAAATGGATCAAAATATTATAGTCATCAAAATGAAGAAAACAATACAAAACTGAAAAATATTTTTCTGCCATTTCAATAATCTTTTCTATATACATGATAATAAAAGTTAAAAAAATTCAATTCATAATAATTTATTATGTTTTATAATAAATTCAAATTTTTTGTGGTCACTTTATATAATGTGTAACAAAAATCTTAAGAATTAACAAATAAAAATTACAAAATGTAAACTTTTTTATTTTTCATTCAAAGCAGAAGTAGTTTACATAATTCACATTAGAAATGAATTTGTTGGTTAAGAAATATAACAAGTCGAAGTTATTATAATTCAAGAAAAAAGATAAACGTTTTATTTCAAAATTGAGTAAATTCATCAAGCTATTTATTTCAACTGTATAATACAATGTCACAAAGTTAATGATTGTCATAAAAATTACAGAACATATATTAAAATGCAAGTCAATAAGTTTATACGACTTTTTACGAAAAATCGGTATTAAATTAAATACAAAAATAGTAGACATTTCATATTGCGCAACTAAGGTTACTTGAATATATATAAAGTCTGTTAATTGTTATGCTAATGTTGAAGAAAATTTTAAAGCAAAAATTTGTTAAATAAACCAAATTTAATAATAATAATAATAATAATTGAAAACCTCTTATTTTTTGATGAAACAGTATTTCAATTTTTTTAAAAAAAAATTTAAAATTGATGGCAATTTGCAAATAATCTGTAAATTGTAAATTATTTATTAAAGAAATCTAATTAAATAAAGTATTAATTGCATACAACTTTAAACAAAAATACAATATTAGTTATTTATCAATTTAATTGATTAAAAATAATATTTTCATGTATTTTAAATAAATTTTGGAAGAATTTTATTGCTTGATCTCTTAATCATCAGAAACAAAAAGCCATTTTTACACACATTTAAGTAGGCTAATAGTTTATTTAATTGTTTTACAAAAAAAATACTGAATAAACTAAAAAGTTTTTTTTAGTGCAATAATGTAAAAAACATGGAAAACCAAAAATATTACTGACAAGAAACCAAAAAGCCCAAATTCTGAAAAAGTATAAACAAAAAGATTTTCGGTAATATGACTGATAATAAGATTTCAAGAAAATTGGAAATGCTATTATAAGAGCTTTAAAAATCTGTGATCCATTATTCATCTCTTAAATTTGATGGTATGAAAAAGTCGAAAAAAAGGCCTCCAGTTGTAACTTTTGCTTCAACTTTATTGTAACCAAAAAATTTATGTTTGAATATAAATTATTTGAATGTCAAGAAAAATACTGTAATATGCTATTTAAAATACCCTTTTACAGTATTGTATCCAATCTAGTTTATAGAACTTGATATTAATAAAATTTTGCATCCACTCCAACTGCTTTTTGGATTTTAATATTTGTTTTACCAGTAAATTTTTTGGTGGAATGACTTGGGCAACAGAGTCAAAGTTTTATTTTTTAGAAAAAAAAAGGCTGGTTTAAAAACAGTGGTTATAGTTCAAAGTGCTTACTGAAGATACAGTTGGGTTGACGACAGTCACCATGTATTTACAAGGGTTTTATTTCTTCCCCTGCCAACCATTTCATATGCGCGTCCCGTTCATAACATTTTTTCATCCTATACCCAAAATATGGTCCGTTATGTGCATCTAAGAATGAGCCAAAAGTCCCAGAAGTTTCATTTAGCTTCCCATTTAATAAAAATTCTTGAAACCTCAAGTTACAAATCTAAAAATGTCAAAATAGAACGAGTTGAATTACTTAATATATTTAAAGTAAGTTAAAAAATTTACCCACACTTACTGGATTTTCAGTTCCAGATTTCATATGGCAATCATATAAAGGAGATTGATCAATGCATTCACAGGAGTCGGTAGTCATCCAATATTCGGTATTAGGATGTCGAAAAGTGTGACCCAAAAATAACGGGACAAAGTCATTGATATAAGTCACACGATTGATTTTAAGATACTTTGAAATATAATTAACAAATTTCTCATCTCCAAGTCTTGGAGCTCCAAGCGTGGTCACTTCTATTTGTGATGGCTTAATATAGAGATTATTTTGCCAAAAGTCCAATGCAGCATAGGTAGCTAGAGCTTTTAAATAATTTCAACCATTGGTTAATGTGTATTAGATATAAATACCATAAAGTCCCGAAAAAAAGCAACTCTTCAAAATTCAGTTCAAAATGATGATGTAGGGGTTGCTTATTTTCGGAACTTTACAGTAATCTTTAAAAGAAGTTGCTTATTTAACTTTTCTAAGACTTTACGGTAGATTTCCTACCTCCACCTTCACCATGGCCTGTAAAAAGGAAGCCATAATTTTTATAAGATTTGTCAGATACATATTTCTCAAGAAGATCTGATATTCTGCTTTTAAATTTTCTTTCATATCTTTCATAAGATTCCAAAGGTACTTTGAAATTTTCCCAAGATTTAAATCCTCCGCGTTTCAAAGTCTTAAAAGCCCGAGATTGATCCCATTGAACCATTCTCTCATAGGTTAATTCTCGCCCTCTAACTTGTATTAAAATTGCATGTTCAGCACCATTTCTCAAGGTAATTCTTTGTGGAATTGGAGCTACCCATGCTAAATTCAATTTCAAAAAAATTCAGTTTTAAAATAAGTAATTAAAAGGGTTGCAAGCAAAATAGAAGCCTGTCTACCATAAATATCCTCGTCGATAAACCCCGATTGAACATGTAAACAATAAGCCTGATGAGTGTAGTAAACCATGTCAGCTAGAAAGAATATAAAGCTCCAATCGGGTCGATTTAGACCAGGTACTTCTATAGCCCTTTTGATCAAATTATTGGTTTTTAAACTTTTGTTATTGAATGTATTATCACCGACGATATTGGGAATATTATTATATGTCTTGAGTATGCCATTTGCAAAAACTTTTCTAGGAAAATCATGATTTTCTTGTAATGATAATATAATCAAGAAAATAGCATTGACAAAAGAGATGTACCGCTGTGGGACAAATAGTCTGAAATTCATTTTAAAATATTATCTTTAAAGAAAAACTGAAGATGTAATTTATAGATTTTTGACTAAAGCCAAATATTAACATGGATCATCATTTCTGTTTTTTAATAATAGCAATATCAAAAAAAAGATTTCCCGAATTAGCTTTTATTGGTAATTTTGATGATCCTAACATGTAACTTAAGTTAGTATAACTTAAGATATTTTGTAGTAAATATTTTTATGGATGGATCACAGTCCACGCACAAAATTTTGAAAACCCTCTAACTCAATTCGATTAATTTAACGACCTAAGATAAAAATTTTCCTTAATTTTTTAATAATTTTTCCCACGAAAAAAATAAATTTTAATCCCAAATTTTAACAGCAGCCTATTTCAAAATTCTATGGGCCAAAAATTTGAGACGTAATTAAAAGCCTTGGTTGAAATAAAATCTTCACAATTTCCTTAAAGTTAGGCATAGCTCGTAAGCAAAAATTGAAGGGTTTAAGGATGGGACCTACACTTAAAATTTATTAATTGTTTTGGGTATTTTCAATTAGCAAAATATCTAGGTTAAAAAAACGTGGCCATTTTTATCCAGAAATTAAAAAATATTTATAAAGTTCACTAGCTTAAAAGTTTTTTAAAATTTTGACAAAAAGCTTGGCTGAATATTATTTCAGCGAGATTTTTTCAGTATCCACTTCGTTTATTTATGAAATAGTCAAGATATAGGTTTGGTCATTTAGACAAATCCCAAAAATCAATTTAAATGATGTCAGCTGGTTTTTGAAAATAAATTGAATGCAAAAGAGTTATAATAAAAGTAAGCAATCCCAATGGAGTCTTTGGATCTTAACTTTAAATATTCTATATATTTTGACTTGTAATATTCTTTTGGAATTCCGAACATTTCCTTTTATCTTGTGAAATTCGTTTAAAGTTTTAAAAAGTCGAACAATAAAAAATTTAGTCATGAAAATGACATGAGTTCATTTCTTCAAGCACGATGATTAAGAAAATATTTTGTTGAAGCACGATGCGTCGCCGGTAAAATAACATATCTCGGACCGAAAAAATCCAAGAATTGCTAATTTCTTTGGCAAAAAATTCGGCAAAGGGATCAAAAATAAACAATTAAAAAGTCTCGATCCGGCCCGATTTAAAGCCGCAAAAGTTCCTAATTTGGGAAAATAAATCCCGCATCGAATTACTTTTTTGGTTAATCATTCACTGTGTAGTGTTACACTAAATATTTGTCACACGAAAAATTCGGCGTCTGCATGACTCATGTGATGTTTATCCCTTTGTAATATTAATCTAATAATGATCGACGAAGGCCTCACTGTAAAGAAATCATGTGTGTCAATTGCCTGATAATTTGATCAAAAACCTCAGCTAACAGAAAGAACCACTTTTCGGAGGCTAGAAATTACTTTTTAATCACATTTTACGAATCCAAAATCCAATTGCCTAAATTTCAAAGAATATCCTTTAGACTTCACATGGCCATCCCTCCAACAGGAAACATTCAAATAAGAAATTTTGAAGATAAATTATATTTTCAAAGTACATAGAAGCTTTTTGTTTCCTAAAAACAAAATTTCAAAGTGAATCAAACTTAAAAATACAATCAAAATATATACCTTCTCAAATTGGGACATAACTGAGTTTTTTCCAAAATAAAAATTAAAGCAGTGCATATTCTTATGATTCATTAACTGATATGTGTAATCCTGAATGATTGTAGCAAAAATATTTGTCATGAGTAATGATGACAATTTTTATCATAAGACCGAAAAAAAATTTTATCCTATTGTAAAGTGCATGTATCAGCTTTTTGCTTTGCGAATAAAAACTTTGTGTTTCACGGTTTCAATAATAAATCACATTATTTTTTTCTAAATATATCATAAAATTTAATGCTAAGCTGACCATGTGTGGAGATTCTATTAATAAAACTACGTCAAAGTATTTGAACTTTACGAAAATTTCGATTTTTCTAACTGGTCTTACTTTCTTAACATCATATTAATCTTTTAGAATTATGCAATACTTATTACAATAATCAAACAATTTAAATTTTTAAAGATGATGTTCATCTCTTGAGGCTAATCATCAAGCTTATTCAGCTATTTTTACTATTTCAGTTATAATTTTTCACTAAAAATTTTTTCTGAATAGTATTTGTTTTTAAAAAATTATAAAAGTATCTTAATAAATATAAATATGTTTAATTTTAGAAAATTCCACCTTTCCTTTTAACAATTATTATTATTACTATTATTGTTGTTGTTATTGTTGTTGCTGTTGTTGTTGTACCCAAATAAAATTAGTAAATTTCCTAATAAGATCTTCTTGATTGAAAAGAAAATCTTTTAAATCTTTTAAATAGTATTCGGAAAGTTTCTGTTTCTCAATTACAATATATCATTGTCACTTTGACATTTTATTAAGATTTATCTTGGCAATGATTAGTAATCGGCTAAGCCCGATAACTGAATAATCAAACTTTATAATTTTGTGTGACCTTTTGATATTTATATTTATATCAACAAAATTTCTTTTTTAAGAGGTTCCATTTAAAATCAAGACAATCATGCTATTTTGAAAAAAAGAAATCTTCGAATACCTGGTAAAAGATTTTCCGAGCTTTTTTGGCTCATTAACTTGTAAACATTGAAGGCGGCTTATTTTTGTACAAATTTATTTTCAAAAAGAAACAATAATCGAGATCTAGGGCCAATATCCAATTCAAGGAAAATTATGTCGTTTAATTAAAACAACGATGACATTATAATTCAAAGTTGGAAATATATTTCACTGAGTCTTAGAAACCTTTAATTAGCAAATATAGTAAAATTGGTAAGGTGTAAGAAGCGAAAGTTAATATTGTGTCAATGAAACAAAATTTTTATCATTCCCCGCATGGTATGAAGCAATACATAGAGAAAAGTAAACCTGCCTAATATTAATGGGCGCTCCTGTATGAATGGTGGTCTTTAATTTTTAGAAATTAAAAAGAATGAAAAATGAGGTGATTTGACGAAAAAAATTTTCATGCATTACTTACCTCAAAAAGATGTCTATCCCGCATGCTATTCATATCAAGAAAATGGTTGGTTGGTTGGTTGGTTGGTTGGTAGAAAAATGATATACTCTAGATCCTTAGTTTTAAAAAAAGCCCAAATATTTCATACATACAGTTCACACGTGTCGCTCATTGTTTTCTTCATTATAATTAGGGAAAGTCGCATGGAAATTTATTTTAAATTTAAAAACATTTTAACGAAATGAATTTCGTTGAGGCGAATGATCGATTAGTGCGTTTTATAGGCTATCTAATTTATGCGTAGAAAATTTTTGATCGCTGTTTTATGAACGTTGTATTGCTGCATCTTATTTAAAAAAATTTCCGAACCCGGACCATTTATTATCAAGTTAGATTTTGAAGCATAAATCTTTTGAAAATTATTTGCTTTACTTTAATGTGTGAATGAATGAATGAATATAATGCATATCTCCATATGTAATGTAAATATTAAATGTGTAGAACTACATGAAAAATTAACAATGGTGAAACCTCAGATAATAATTTTTACCTGTCATGATTATTTTTGGAAAAAATGACATATTATAAATATTTGAACGTTTTTTCATATGAGTTCATGGTAATGTTTGCTTGCTTGTCGTAAATATTTGTTAATTATTAGATTTATTCCAGCAACTTTCACATTCTTTTGATTAATAAAAAAGCATATAGTCCTGCGTTTTAATTTTTCCAAAGTTTTCCTTGGATATTTCCAAATTATAATTTTGTTTCTTTTTTTTGTAAATCTTAAACAAAGAAAGAAACAAAAAAAAAATGGAGAAAGATTTAGTTCCAATTTTTCCTTTTTGAACAAGATCATTAATTTAAAGATTTTGCTCACACCACAGTTGCTGCTGTTTCGCTAAATTAGATTTGATAATTTTTCATGTTAATCTTGAATTTGGTTTAGAGCTAATTTAAAACCCATTTCTGAAAATTTTCCCGAATGGTCCACATGAATGAACACCAATGTAGGTCAAACAAATCAGCCTAGCCTCGAAAATATTTCTGCAAAGGGAAACTTTGTTATTAATGCAAATGATAATTGATATTGACAGCTTTTAAAGACTTGCACCATTCTTAAATTATCGAACTAATTTACTCGGCACGTGGTTAAACACCAATTGTTTGTCATTTTGTCAGCAAAAATGTTGATTGGTTTGTGAATTTAATTCCCATTTGAAAATGGACTTCTTTGGAAGTTGAAATTGATATACTAAACCTATTATTTTATCCTTTTAAAAAAATGCGAAATTCTTTTAAAATTGAAATAGTTTTTGAAATTTTTTTTTTTTAAAAATGCTGTTGAAAATTCACAACTTGACTCATCTTTTTTCTATTCTTGGCAAAGATTATGCTGAGAAAATTAAAAAGCTAGCATCAATGAAGTTTGCAGATAGAAATACTTTTGAACCTTTTCATTCATATTGATTCAGAAAATGGAAAATTGCTACGTTAAAAAAGCTAGGATTTCAAATCAGAGTACAATGACGTACAACAATGCATGTAGAAAATCTTTTATATATCGTAATAATTATAAGTTTCAATTGAAATTTTCTGTCATACTTATTAAATATACAAAGCCGCTCTTTAGCGATAAAATTCCAAACAAAAAATTGGTATATGTTTGATTTTACAATTCATGCCCGAAAAGACACAATATATCCAAAAAAAAAAAAAAAATGAATAATATTGACACAATCTATTTTTTGTCGGTGTTTACCGTAATGTAAAGCAAATTGATTAACTGTGCCATTTTTTTGGTCAACAAAGGAAACTAGTATAAAGTAAATATTACGGTAAACAAATATTTTTTTTTTAAAATCAAACTTTATTATACTCTGAAATATTTAGTAGATCTTAATAAATTAATCTATTAATACTTTTACTTTATCATAAATATTTCCACATCCAATGGGGAAATTTTTCTGCAAATAATTTTTTTCATATTTAATAAACCTTTATTTTCCGGCAAAAAAAAAAGAGGATGTCAATCCTAGTTCTAATTGAATAAACTTAATTGACTCTCGCTAGTTATAATTCAAATGACTGAAATACTTTATTCGGAAATTCCGCTCTTACCTAATTCTCAGTCACGTTTTGATCCAAACATCTTCTATACTGCTTCTTTTAATAAAAACACTATTGATCAAAATCAAGTGAAACCCTTTGTAAGTTATATAAAGGCCAGAATTTTTTTACAATTTTTTTTTTCTCAAGCTAATCGTAATAACTTCTCATACTCAATGTGTAACCAGGAAAATTTTCAAAAGTATGTTGCCTTTCAAAGATATGACTCACTACCACAACACCACCATCAATCTCAGCCTCAACAGCAGCAAATGTCACCACCTCAAATAATTAATTATTCACATGAAATCTCTCTTTCGGTAACTTTTCGTTAAAATGACTCATTTTCTATTTTTTCCACTTCTCCCTAACATGAGCTTTTTGGTGATTTGTAAACCTTTTTAGAATGATTCACAAAAACATGTTTCTCAGAGATATCCTACAGTTCCAATTCTACAACATCCTATGCAACAAAGAGGCTATAATACACATATGTTTCCCATTATGGTGTGTTCAAGGCTTTGATATTTGTAACTTTCTTTTTTAAACAATCTAATTACTAAAATATTTTGTTTCAACGAATTACTTTTAATAGCCCATTTTACAAGAACAATCGCCTAACATGAACACTCCTTTTGAGGAATTAAAACTTCATTCATTAACACAAAATGAGCAACCATCATACCTCACCAACTCTCATTCATTAGCCTCCCCAATTTGGTCAAATCCACACGTAGTTTCATCACAACAACAACAACAACAACAACAACAACAGCAACAAATCCTTAATCCTTCAGGAATTTATCAATATCTACCAACAACTTCTGGAATCCCAGCTGAACAAGTAGAAATCAAAATAGAACCTGTACTTGACTACATTAAGCAAGAAGAAGAGGACATAAATCAAGTGAAACCAATTTTGATTAATCCAAAACAATTCACAAGGATTCTGAAAAGACGTATTGCAAGAGAAAAATTTGAAAAGGCGCATAATTTTTCAAGGCAACGAAAAGTAAGTAAAAATCTCCATTATCATCATCAATTAATAATTGTGGTGGGCGCAATCAATTGTCTTCACCATTTTTCAATATAATTATTAATCACGCTTGGTAATCTTTAATTGAGATCTCCGGTTACGTCATTAATTAACATTGCCCACTTTATTTTAACTTACTTAGCCATACATTCACGAATCTCGACATTTGCATGCAATGCGCCGGCCTCGAGGGCCCGGTGGCCGTTTTTTGACCGCCGAAAAAATGGCTGAACTTGAATCTCAAAGAAACCAAGAAAATTCCGAAAATAGCAACTCCTCTTCACCTGCTAACTATTCTCAAAATTTCGATGAATACGAATCTAATGAAGTTTATTATACCAGCACAAATGTGGCCATCGCTCCAGCTGCGATAAGTCAAAATCAGAACATGTGGCTAAGACTTGACAGCACAAATTGGGACAATAATTCCCGATACCATACATACGATTTGACTTCAACAAGAAACACATCTCAACCATCTTCACCTACTTCATATCAACAACAGGCTTACACTACAAATTCAATTGATAATGGTACTCTGTTAGCAAGACGACGTCGAAGGAGTTTGGAAGCTGCTTCTCTTGCAGCCGAATCGACAGCTGCAGCCGCAATAATTGAATTGAATCCAACGTCAAACTTTGTTAACTCAAATCATAACCTAAACCATTCAATGTAAAACTATGACACTTTTCAATCAAATGAGTTGAATTATTAAATGCAAAATAATTTTCTGCAATAGACATTAGATGATGAAACCCTTTTTATGATACAGTTTTCAATTTCTCCTCGAATCTTTTATCTTCGTAATTTTGTAATTCCAAAGTTAATTTGTAAATATCAGGTAAAAGTCGTGTGTTTTGGTGGCTGGTAGCGCAAAAAAAAATCAACTTTTTTACTCTATTACCAATATTCCTTCCATTTAATTTTCTAATGATTTTAATTTTGTTATCAATTAAATATAGGTCAATTTCTCGAAAAGTATAGTTTCCCAAATATTTTCTAATAGAACTCACAAAATTCTAGTTTCCTTTTTTTTTTTAATTTTATGCACACATGCCATCACCCAAAATATTTTGTATATTTGAAATCAAATCAGCATTTTAATGAACTTTTTTAAGCATAGAAAGAAATTTAAATCAAACAATTTTAATAAAATCCAGAAACACTTAAATGAAATTTGATTTTTACCGGATACATGCCCTTTGAGTATTACAAAAACATAAAAGATCACGTGTACCATTCTTATGACATATTTTTTACCGGTAAAATGTATTCTGAAAAAGGGTAACTTCTCTTGCAGGAAATGACATTATATTAAAAGACTTTTTATCACCCAACTTTTGGGTTCATTGCTAAGAGATGAACGAATCATGATGTCAGAATGAACAATTCGGATGTCATAGGAGACAAAATAAAATTTTTGTTAAAAAGAAAGTAACTTTATTCGGTTTATTGTTGGGATTTTTACCTTTCAAATAGTGTTTTGGTGACCAGGAGAGTTACTGATTTCAATGAAAAGGGATTCCGATATGAATTACACGCAAGTTCAATGCGCGGTTTGATCATCTGTAAATTTGCCCATGTTCGTCATTCTTTGATGCGAAATGACCGAATTTTAGCTTTTTAAATCGTGGGAGAATTTTCTCGAAGGGATGCAAGTGCGGCAAAACTTAATTTGTTTTTCAGGATTCTTTGTTTTTCAGCCATTTTGTGCGAGAATTAGATCAGTTTCGCACGTAGTAGATTTTTGTCTAGCCCAGGAGGTACACAGATTTGTTTTACCTTTTTAAAATTTCTTAATTTTTTTATCGAAGTTTCGAACCCAGAAAAAAGGCATTTTTTTCGGATGCTAAAAAAGTCCTGGCAAAAATATTTCGAATGAAGCGTCGATGAATGGAAAATTTAAATTCCGTGTAAATTTGACAGAAAACAAATATTTTTGAACGCCTCATTGCAAGTTTATCGGTTATTTCATAATGATATTTTTGGCCATATAGTACATAATACTTTTCCTTTCATACCTTATTTTAGTTAGAATATATATTTAAATAACAAATATAAGTGTCAGAGGATGATTTTTATAAAATCTAGATTTTTAGTATTTTTTGAGAAATTTTAGGTTTCCAATGAAGATCTAATTTGAAGATATCCTAAAAACTCGATGGGGGGGGGGGGGTGAGGAAAATATAAACAAAATAAACTTTGATAATAATGACCTGGACACTCTTTATCTTCCTTTTAGGAAATCTTAAGTAAATTAAATTTTCATTATTTCATTATGTTTTGCACCCAAGGTATAAAATGTGACGGTTTATGATATTAAATAATTTGGAAATATAAATAAAATCGCGTGTTTGAAAGATATTCTCTTTGTTTTCCAAATTTTAACTCATAAATATCATATTGTTGTCTTTATTTACTGTATATCATGATTTATCTGAATAATGGAATGAAATTTTTGATGGTTTTTTTGGGAAATTGATTTCTAAAGTCTGGCCACATTATTATTATTATTATTATTATTATTATTTTTATAATTATTTAAATTGAGAAAACAGGGAGATAAAAATGTTAGTAACGAGTTTTTTCAAAATATTATTCCCCAATACTTCAAAAACTTGAAGAAAATAAGGATCAGGTGAGAAAATAGTTGGTACGAGACTTTACTATAGAAATTTCGTATGGAAAAATACATGAGAGAAATTTTAATTAGGTAATATGATTATTTGATTTATTTATTTATTTATTGACATTTGATTTATTTATTTATTTATTTATTTATTTATACTTTGCCCAGTGAATCATATTTTCCTTCTTGAATTTCAAAATAATAAGACTAAGGTAAAACCTTTCCATACGCTTCTCAAATCTCTGATTTGAGAACCAGATTTGGTTTTTTGTAATCCTTATATGCATGATTATAGCTCACCCAATTAGGAAACTTTCAAGTCTTTATCGTGGAATTATTTTTAAAGATATGCGAACGTGTTATGATTCATTTTCTTGATTGCATTGCTCTCCAAAAAATCAAATAGGTCACTATTGTGTTGATTTAAACTTGTGAAAGCTTGACAACCAATCTAGTATACCCAAAAGTTCCGAAAATGAAAAGGCCTTCAGTATGGCTATCATGTAATGCAATGTACACATGGGTTTCGAAAATGGGCATTCGTTGGTATTGCATAATTTCCCAAAAAAAGTATTATTATTATTGATTTCAGAATTTCCTAATTTAGGACCAAAAGTTTTTATTGATATTTTTTTTAAAAAAATTTCTTAAACTGAACTTCTAGAGGTGCGAGTTTGATCACAATTTTTTATGTTGAAAAATTGAAAATTCAATCTATGAAAAACCACCAATAATTTTATTTCTCAAATTTTATCTGGATCCGGGATCAAAAATTTTTAAAAATATTGAGTGTTTTATAAGTTCAATAGTCTTTAAGTAACGAGAAACTGAATTTTGAAGACTTTTCAGTTTATATTGAATATCTGACATGGTTTATCGGTTGAGGAAGTGAAGTTAAAATACAAGTATTCTACGAGTTACTTTTACTTTAACAAAAGATATCTTTTAGAATTCTCATCTTCATTCAATATTAGATAATTGTCGAACAGCGCACATATTATGAGAGAAAAGAACTTGAATGCTGTTTAAAATATTATGTTTACCCCTTTGAATATCAAAAGTAAATTCTATAACTAGAATATTTGACAAAAATTTTGGAAAAATAAAAAGGTTTTGAGAAATAAAAGACTAAATGATGGTAGAAAAGGTTGTTATGACTGTCAAAATTAACAAGATCTCTTAAATAAAAGCAGAAAAATTGCTTTTTTTGTAAAATATTAGGTTTATTTAAAAGCAAGTGATATAAAGATTCAAAAGTAATGAAAAAAAAAGGAATTATTCTCGAAATTTTATATAATTTGTCTTGACTATTTTCTTTTTATCATTCTTTCTTTATAGCCATAAGGATCTTTTTTAAACTTTATAATAATATTGACATTGAAGTGAGAAAAAAAAATTTTATTCATTTTTTTAACGTTTAAAATATCGTTCACAATGAAAAATCTTGTTGGTTTAGTATGTATATGATTAGCTCGAGTTTTATAAGGCTTAAAAATAATTTCTTAAATTCCATGAAATAATTTTTAATGATTGTTTTTAAAAATTCAATTACTTTTACTTGTTTTTTGTGCATTTTTGAAGATAAAAGAATTTTTCCTTGAGACTAAAATTTCATTGACAAGAATTTTTCAAAGTTTCAAAAAACCTATATTAAATCAAGTTCCAATTTTTTTTAAGTGTTTGATTTTTTTCTATCATTAAAATATTTCAATTTCCTTTTAAGAATTAGATTTATTTGATTAATTGTAAAAAAATCCTTAGAGCTTAAACTTTTGTAACTAGATTTTCAAATGTAGGTTCCTTAGCAAACTGGTAGATTAATGGGATTCCTTAAAAGAATCATCAATCTAAGGTTATTAGAAGCCTGGAATTAAATCATTTTTAAAAAGCCAATGGTATCACATTTGTTAAATTTCCAGTTTGATAATTTTAAGAATTCTTCATTGAAAGGTATTTAGAAATTATTTTCATGATAGAAATTCTTGTAGAGAATTTTTTTTTTTTAAAAAAAGTTTTTTTTTTTTTTTTTTTTTTTTTTTTTGCCAATGGAATAAATTTATCCCAAAATCCTCTATATTGGTTCTTATGAATTAATACCGTTTGTACTCTTTATGCATGAATTATTAGTAAAAATAAAATAATTTGTGTTTTCAAAAAAAAAAATTTTATACAGATGATATGAATTTTTGACATTTTTAAAAATGTGAAAGTTTCACAAATTTGGAAAAAAAAGTCGAATTCACGGGATGACTGATATAACCGTAATCTTGAAAACTCCCTTTTTTTCAAAACTTGATCTTTTCAATTATTGTTCAATTCAGAAAATGGCTAAAAATTTTGAGAAAATAAGGGTACCCAAGGTATTAAAATAATGTCAATTATTTGATTTCTAACAAGCTATATGTAAAGAATGAAATTCTATTAACTAATAGTGTGAATTAAACAGGCAACAATATTATTCTCTTTTAAATATTTCCTTAATAAAACAAGGTCTTTAAAATAACTCGGAATTTATTTATTTATTTTTGAGTTTAATTTCATAAAATCTCTATCTTTTTCAAAAATATTTCATATAAACCATCCAATTTAAAATATTAAAAGTTTCTCCTCTTTTAAGAATCAAAGAGAAAATCTATTCCAAATTGAAGATATATTCCGTTCAAATTTTTGATAATTCTACTAAAAACTCATTTGGCAAGTTTTTCATATATACTGAATAAAAATTCAATAACGTTTAGTATAATTAATAAATTTATTTCAAGTAAATTTCTTTTGTAAATTCAAAAGGTCTTTGTGTCTAGAAATATGGCAATAAATTTATCTAGTAGTAGTGTGAATTTTATTTTAAATAACCCTAACAACAAAATTTTCAAGATTATCCCATAAAAGTGTTTCCAAGGCAATTCCGATCCTAATTTTACGTTAAGCCGCATGTCAAGACTAAGAAGCGTCAGCTTTTGACCAGAAAATTTATGATAAATTTTTCTCGTGCCAGTTTTAATTGTTTTAGAAAATTTTCAATTTTTTTATCTTGTAGAAAATTATTCATTTATGAACTATAGGAGACTTTAAATATTGACGTAAAAAAAGTTCAAGCCTTATACTGTGGACGTGTTGAGAAGTGATAAGAAAGATTGGGGGAAAGATATATATATTAAGCAAAATAATTAAGGAACTGTTTGGTTTCTTGATCATTTGAATCAGAAGACAGTAATCTAGGGTTCGAGAAATAAGAGCCTAAATTAATCTCTAAAGATAAGTCAATTCAAAATATATTGGAACATTTCCTCAAAAAATATTTATGTAAATTTAGTATATTTTGATATAAAATGTGAGAATCTATCAATAATTTCTACTACCTCTTTAGAAATTACAGTAACGCTTGGTTAAACCTTTTTTAAATAAGTGCACCAGATGAATTAATCAAATTTCCGAAATTCTCAAAATAATAATAATAATAATAATAATAATAATAAAATAGAATAATAATAATAAAAGAAAATAATAATAAATTGAAATAAATATAAAATATAAAAATCTATAATAAATTGGTAAAAAAATATAATCTATTTATTTAGGTTACGAAAAGAACAGAAAAAAGAACTTGATAATAAAGAGACACATGAGAGAATACTAAATTTGGATCAAAATAGAGTCGTAACGAAAAAGGAAAGCGCAAACGATTTGATAAAAGTGAGTCTATGAATATAAACGGTTAAAATGGGTTTTTTTTTTATTTCGTTTCTTTTTGAATGCGAAATCATTAACACATTTAAAAATTGATATTAGCCACATTTAGGTTTCTAAAAAGTTTTTGGAAAAAAAAATATATCATTTTTTTTATTTTGTTATTTTGCTTAAAGATTATTGTTCCTTGATTAGAGAGATTATTGTTATTTTGGAGGAAAAATTGTCATCATGAATGAAAAACCTTATAATTGTGAAAAAATAATATCACAATTTGTTGGTGAGGTATTTTTTTGGTTGACTTGGATCAATGTAAGATAAATGATTTTTCGTAGAAAGAAAAAGAGAACCAACCACCTCAATCATTAAGATCTTGAATCATAAAATGTTCTAGCTTCAACCAAATAGCACAAAGGAAATAGTAGGATGAATCATTGATTGATTTTACTTTGATCTCTCATCTCTTATCTCTTATCTCTTATTTCTAATCTCTTATCGCTTATCTCTTATCTCTTATCTCTTATTTCTCATCTCTTATATCATATATATAATCTTAAAATGAAAAAAAATAGTTGCAAAAAAAATTTTACGCGTCACAATTTTGTTTGTTGAATCATTTTTGATATTCTCATTTTGAACCTTTTTGGTTTGTGAAACCTTGATAGATACGGAATCATCTTTGCAGAAATTTTGAAAAAAAAAAATTTAAAAATTTTTTATGCTGATAAGCAATATTAATATTACATGTATTAACTAAGCACACGGAAATTTCACGAAAAAAAGAGTTACATTGGTGTTGGTGGTGGTGGTGGTGCTAATCATTAACATAATGAATATTTTTTTGCTCATAATTTGAAATTCGGATAATTTCAAAATTATAACCCCAAATATATTTTTTTTGGTATTTTGTCAAAAGAAAGTCATTCAGTCAATCTTCTTCTTCTTTACCTATCCATATCTTATTTGGATTATCGGGGTCACAGAAAAAGGTAAGATAGTGTATCGTCGAAGCATAAATTTTCTACAGATTGGGTATGATGGCTTAAACCTTAAAAGAGATTGATCATAGTTTTGGGGGATATTTTTTTCTCAGGTTTTTCGGATGATTAGGAAGTTAAAAAAAAGATATTTATTTTACTAATTTAAAGAATTTCATTTATTAATTTTCTTTCAAAGTTGATCAACTAATAAAAACCCATAAAGGCTATATGTGAATTTACGATTAGAGTCTGAATTTGATAAAAATTTTTGAAACATAAAATAAATTTAAAATATGACATAATTTTTTCCAAATAATTTTGTTAGAAAAAAAAACTTACAAATATTTAATCTTTGACAAAAGAAAAAAATAAATGTGATACACAAAAGATTACTCTATTTCGAACACAAGTTCTACTGAATAACCGTTAATATACTGAATTGCATCATGAAATTTGAAGTTTTTTTTATTTATTTATTTATTTATTTTATTTCTTACAATCCTACGCATAAAACTCTTTAAAATGATGGTCATATTATTATTATTTAAAACTATCTAGAACATTTTTGGGTTATTGGAAAATCTTTGATCTCTTGATCTTTTTTTATTTTCTTATTTTTTTTAGAGAACCTTTCCTATTATCCTTTAATGTAGTAGTTAAAATCCGAACTTTTATGGGACCCTGGAAAATTTAGTCATTTTAGTATTGGTAAAAAAAATTAAACTCTTGTTAACTCAATTTGAATATATACATTACCATAAAAAGTTCAGATTCAAATTTATATGCAGTTTTATAGCTGCATCACGAACTTTTTTATTTGTACCTCCAAATATAAATCGAAATTTGAGGGAATTTTAATCTTTTTAGTACCCTAAAAAACTTGAAACCCAGATCTTAAATGCAAACCGTAATGTTTTTTAATACCATTCAAACCATTATTTACAAAAATTAAATAGATTTTTATATGAATATTGCATGGGCCAAGAAACATAACTTTTTTTTTTTTTTTTTTTTTTTTACCCCATAAATAGTAATATTATAAAAAAGTTGCCGGTATGCAAGTATTTCAAAACGTTGGGGGAGGGAGAATTTTTTTAACATAGATCTAATTCTTTTATAGTGATTCAAAGCATTAGCAATAAATCGCATTGCATTGCATTACATTACACCCAGTGTTATGTTGTATTGTTAACCATTTGAATCAAGAAATTAAAAGATTTCATATCCTATTAAAATCTGTGTGGTAATTCTTTATTTGCTGAAATTAATATATATCAGTCAAAGATAGATAAATAAACGCATATTGAAACTGAATTTTTTTTCCTTATATAATGGTATAGTTTTTAGCATAGCATAACATGACATGATATGGATTATATTGTACAAAATGTGAGAAAATTTTTCTAAAATAAGACTATTACTTAATTATACTTACATTATAATATAAAAGTTTGAAAAAAATCAATCAAGCATACCTTTTATTCCGAATACAGAGTAATGAAAAATATTTATTTATTTACTTAATTATTTATTTTTCTGATTATAAATCTAAAACACAGCTTTTTTTCATAAAAAATTGTGTGTAAAACATTTGAATAGAGGAACCAAACAAAAATGATAATTAGCAATCTGAATTCTTTTGAATAAAAAAAATAAGTACAAACTTTCTTTCGTTTAATTTTTTGTTTCATTTAAAAAAATTTAGAATTACTTCATGACTTGAAAAATTTCTGCAATAAATAATTGATAATACTCCCCTGAAGTTTATTTTGGTAATACAATTATTTGATTTAAAATTTCGAATATTCTCCGTTCTTTTTGGGTCACCAAAAAAAAAAACTTCTTTTTCACTGAAAAAAAATTTCCGGTCACATTGGTTCCGATCTACAGAGATTCGGTCGTTCAAAATCTTGAGATTCCTGACGTAATATGTTACCTTCACGTAATATGTTACCTTCACCACTAATACTTTATCAAAAATTTTTGCAAATTCCAAAATGGGCTCCTGAAAGAATTGGATATTTGTGTTTATTATTAAGAAGCGGATCACTTAAATATGTTGACAAATTTATAAATGGAAAACAGGTATATCATTTTGGGAATATCATTTAAGGAAACCATTTAAAAAATAAAATTTTTCGTGACTCGTCAATCTTTTTTTTTATTAGTACATGCAAATCCCAAGATTGACATTTTTCAAAAATTTTTACTCGGGAACAATTTCATATCACAAGGTGGTCATTTTTTGAGAATAAATATTCTTGGTGACCTTCCTAAAAAATTGAAAACATAAGGACCCCTAAAGTTATAAAATAAATATAAGTTTCACAAAACTCCTGCCTGTTAATTGAAATATTATGAGATTTAAAATTGAATGGAAACCTAAAAACACATTTTTAATTATTAATAAATATATTTTAATCCATTTAAATGAAATCTACTTTAGATTCTCAAGTCTTACATACAGCATACAGCATATGAATCTTAATTTGAATTTGAATTTGCTCTTTGAAAATTATATTTTTTAATTTCCTAAAATTAGGTTTGTAATTGTCAAAAGAAACACAAATTCGTTAAACCTGATCTTAAGATTAAAGTAAAACAAGAATTATAATTTAAAAAAAAAAAAACTTTAATATTCTTTGATATATTCCAAAGTTTTTGTTACTTACTTTTAAATATCATTAATATCATTAAAATCAAATATTCTTTTCATAGGATTTGTTTTTCCTTTTCATGTAAAAAAAAAAAAAAAAAAAAAAAAAA
>JAAOMT010000602.1:1223653-1240438 GCA_016748015.1 Geosiphon pyriformis | reverse complement strand
AAAAAAAAAAAAAAAAAAAAAAAAAAAAAAAAAAAAAAAAAAAAAGGTATTTTTGTGTGAATGAAAATCTCAATGTTGATTTTGATCTTTTTAATCGAATTTTAGATTTCTCCATTTCTAGGTTACACTAATATCGCTTCCAAATGCCGATTAATTTCTGTTTCACAAGACTAGCTTAGAGTAAATTTTGTGCCTTTCCTGTTATATTGAATAATCAGAATTTCAAAATGATCAAATCACAAATATCAAAAAGTGTGTGATTAATCAAAGATCTAAATTTTCATTATATATTAACGGTTAATTTTATTTTTTTGACAATCATTGAAATACTTTCCTCAAAGAATTTTGGAATCGGGTAAAATTAAGGCAATGTATTTGATTTTTGATTGAAAATGTAAAAATTTTAGAGATTTTTGTGGATTTCTCAGCTTCCCAAAGTAATTATTAAGTTGATTTCTAATATGCAAGGTAATTACATAATCATAATCTTCGAATTTACTATTGAAGGGTAATATTTGATGATGATGCGGCAACACAGGATAGATTGATAAATATATATTAATTGTTCTCGGGTAAAAATTTTTAGTGTTATTGAAGTTGCCGAATAACTTGAGAAATTTTTTAGAAATAAATTAAAATAGTTATTGCGAAACAAATTCAATAGCATTGGCGTAAGAGTACCCTCATTTTTTTTGAAACAATTCGATTCTAACAGGTGATCATTTTTAAACACTTTCATATTGATTTTCCCAAAGGACAAGAGAGTTGATTTGTAGTTTTAATTTTAAAAAATTATAACATAAAATTTAAATAAAAATACTGACAAATCTCACGGATATCAAAATTAATATTATTTTTAGTCAAAAAAATAGTGTATTTGATTTTAAAATAAGCAAATTCAAATTTATCTGAAATCGTGTAACTTTTAAAAAAAAAATCTCATTTAAAATCTTTCGCAATATTTTGTTACTTAATCGAAGATACAAAAGGCTTAATTTGGGGAAATTGTGTGTAACTCTATCTTGAATCTAACAGTTATCTGTATCAAATAGCTGCACAATATTAGTTTCCTATCAAAGAACAATTGTAATACAAATTTTTTCCGATACATTTGCTTATGATCAGGTGATTGAAAAGTTATGAATCCTTTAAAAGTATTTTATTTTGGTCAATCTTTCAAGCTTGTGATGTTTTAACTGCTCAACCTTGAACATGGGTCCAATAATCGTTATTATTATTATTATTATTATAATTATTATTATTATTATTATTATTATTATTATTATTATTATTATTATTATTATTATTATTATTATTATTATTATTATTATGTAAATTTAATATTTTATTTCATAAGCTTTTAAATATGATAAACAAAAAACTTAGATTTAAAAAATATTTTGCTTTGATTATTTAAAAAAAAATTATAAACTTATTAATAGTATAATCAAATACATATTATTATTATATAAAAATAACTATTCAATATGTTTAAAGATAATTTTTATAATTTTATAATTTTAAATTCTAATTGTAATAATAATAAAAAAGGGTTGTAATTCATTGTAATCTTATTTTAAAATATAATAATTTGAAATTAAATATTATAAAACAATTAATAATAATCATAATAAATATTTTATTTTATTTTTATTTTTATTTTTATTTTAATTAATAGTTATAATATAATAAACTAAATTTTAATTATCATAAAAAAAACTTTAATATTAAAAATAATTTAAATCTAATACAATAATTAATAATAAAATAATAAAATTTAATGGGTTATAGTTTTTTTTTTGGTTTAATAAATGAAAATTTATATATAAAAATATAAAAAAAATTAAAAAAACTTTTATTTTTAATATTTAAGTTAAAAAATCAGATATACTTTTTTTATTTTATTTTTATTTATATAATAATTTATTTTAATAAAATATACTTTTATTATATATTGAAAAATAAAATAAATTTAATTTAAATTAATTTTTTAATTTTTTTTAATATTCAATTTTTTTTAATATTCAATTTTTTTTACAATCAATTTTTATTAATTTGGTTTATTTAATAAAATATAATTCAACTTAATTATTAAATAATTATTATTTAAACATACATCATAATAATAAATATATAACAAAAAAATTTATTTTTATTATTATTATTATTATTATTTATTTTTATTAACCAAGTCAAGTTAATCATTCCATCTCGGAGTCGTAAAATGTGACCGTCAAAATGTTTTATGTAGAATAAACTAATCTATGATGACCAAAACTTCATAGATAGCGGAGCGATTTTTGCAATTTTTTCAAACTTTTCTCATGTCTGATTCTCGTTACAACCGTCCACAATCCTATCGTCCGGATTACAATAGAGAACGAGGTGACCGAACAGGGTATAGGGACGATGGATTTCATCGCCGCCGAAGAGTGGGAGAAAGGTCCAGAAGTCCTGCTGACAGATACGTTGACAGGTACTCGGGTGATGGCAGGGAAACCCGTCATCAATATCGAAGAGACGAATATGATTATAGGGGAAGAGCAAACGATGCTTTTTCCCATCCATGGGGCAATAAAGCCTACCCCGAAGACCGGCGAGGTGGTGGCAAATGGAAGAGCTCGAGATTGGATCATTCAGGCGAGGTTGCTTTTTTTGTTACTTGTAATACACGCAAAAAAAAGATTTGGGAAAAATTTATGGATGCATTCAGTGATTTTTGGCAGTATAGGATCGTTCACATGAACGCAGTCTAGGCGAGCCGAATAACCACGTAATCTTACAAGGCCTTCCCTTCTTAGCTACGGAACATCAAGTTTGTTTTTATGAAATCTCCTGATTTTGTTTTTCGAAATTTCTACTTATCGCCTTCATATTTCTCAGATACAACAAACTTTAGAGAGTCTACAAGCAAGCATCGAAAATATACGGTTAATAAAAGACCATAAGACAGGTTTGCGTTGTTTCAAATGTAGACTTCACAACTTTTGCTGATTCAAAATTATATTTATAAAACATGGAACCCCTTTTTGCATTTGAAGGAGCATCTCGCAGATACGCATTTGTCAAATTCACTAGCGTTGAACATGCTCGCCAATTTATTGAAGCCAACCACCCATACATAATGGTCGATAAAGTCCGTGTTAATATCGCATATAGTCACAGCGCGTCTGTCGAAGATGAAGGTTGGGGTTGCAAAAGCGTACGTAGGATATTAACCGGTCAAAATTTCTATATAAAATCAATTGCGGTGAAAAAAATTTCAAGATCCCAGCAATGCTGAACCTTGCTTGTGTATGAACAGTGTCGGCATCTCAATTACAAATGGCTTGATCGTTGCCATCAATGCCAAAACTCAAAGAAAGGTTTGAGCATGGTCATATACGCCAAGAGACAATCTATCTACCGCTTCCAACTCGAATTTTATTCAAAACTATGCACCCCACTTACCTGCTTTCTTCGATTTAATTTCAGATTCAATGGTCTCTGGCTCTCTGCATTCGGCCTCCTCAGGTTCCTTCTTGAATTTCAATGATGGATCAAAAGATGGCAGCCCTTATCCCCATAACGTTTTGCTAGTTCGTGGGCTAGATCCTTTGACAACAGAAGAGAGTTTATATTCTGCCATATGCTCCTATAGCCCTGAAGGAACTCTTAGAAGAGTGCTGTTGATCAAGGACCGAGCTTCAAGAATATCATGGGGTTTTGCATTCTTAGAATACTATGATATCCAGGTATGTAAATAACGTTATTTTTGGGCTAAAGTCGTGGAAGTTTATCCATTGATCACACGTTAATTTTCTTGCAGACGTCTGTCAAAGTTTTATCAGCAATTGGTGATCCCCAAACATTTCCGGGTGGCTTTATGATTGATTCTCGCGCCGTTGCCATATCTTACGCTAATCCAGGATGTTTTATTCCAGTTTATTCTACAACCGAATGGAAGTTCTGGGGCGATGAAGGGGTCGCTCTATCATATTGGGATGACAAGGCTTATGCTGTAGAATATACTGGGCCAAAATCTAATCCGGAAGGTGACCAACAATTAACACTTCCCAAAAATAGTTCGAATTTTTCAGAGGCTGATGATTCACTCCCAGAAAAACATCAAATCAAACAAATTTCAAATGCACCTGAAAAAAGTCGTACGTAGGAAGAAAATATTGTCTACTCATATCTTAAAAGCTTAAAATTTTTTCTAATAGAATTTTTATCAAGGTTCTGTGGAAGACGAATTGACTGCGTTTTACTCTGATATGGGGCCCGTTTTAACGTCAAGCGGAAAAATTGAGACAAAATCAATTTTTTCTGTGTCAGATATGATGTCAGCCGCTAGTAATCTGAACAATTCAATCGATCATTTAAAGAAACAAGGCACCACCTCATTTCCTGATTTAGTTGATACGGAAAACCTTTCAGAACGAAGTACGTTATTTCACAAGATCATAATAACAAACATTCGATTTCTCTAACCAATTATTTTTATCAAATTTAACATGGTAGTTGATATATCGGTATCTTCTTATCCTGCTGAAGCATTGCTGATTAAGTCCGGTCTACAAGATGCTCCACCTAAAAGTGTTCTTCAAGTTGCTTTATTGGAAGGGGTCATTTCATCAAGTTACGAACCTGAAAATTCGAATATACAGCAGCAAATTACTGAACACGATTCGTGCGTTTTAAATGAGCAATCATCTGATAGCAGCTTGGTGGGCCAAACAAAAATAAATTGTTCATAACTAAATTATTCTAATTCTTAATAGAGTTGTGTAAAATAACCACCCTGGTGTCAATCCTACCAATATATGATCCAAAAAGTTAGCGATTGAGACTGAAATTTATATAGAGTAGATTTCCAGTCTTTATCCCAGAATGTGGGAGCGGTTGTCAAAAGCCATGAAACATATCAGCTGATTTTCCAAGTTGCATAACAGTATTTTTATTTTTTCAAGTAAATTCAGAAAGTAGTGACTAAATAAATCCGGGGAGCTATTCCTCAATGTTAAATAGTATTGTTTCCAATAAAAACGAAATTATTTATCTTTGTCGATATAATTCGCCATTGGATCTTCATGCCTTCAATATATAATAAATAGCTATTGTAAGCACATGATAGAGAAAAAATGTTCACAAATTGGCTTTTAAAAACATACGATAGTTTTTTAAGACGATATGCTTCCAATTCTTCTTCTGTAATCTCGGTATCGTTTACTGAACGTGCATTACCAAGATTATACGCGTTATTGTAGGGTCTTTTTCGATCATCCAGTAATTCACCAGGTCTCAACTTCTGTCGTCTTTGCTCATCCTCAAGAGCTTTCTTAAGTCTCTTTTCATTTAATTGAATGTCACCTTCCCCAAAGCCCTTACGTTTGAAATGTTTATTAGCATCAGGGCTTTCCTCATCAATATTCGATTTTTTAAGCAAATTCTCTGCATGCATTTCTACTAAAGTCTTAACGGGCTGATTAGAATTAGACATTGAAGAAGCTTGACTGCCTCCATCATATATAAGAGCTCCATATTTGGCAGTTTGAGCAGCCTCAATGCCAACTAAACCAGTACAATATGAATTTTTGATAAAAGATCGGCAGCACTTGTATCCCCAACATCCATCGGCCCAAAAAGACCCCCAAATTGTTGTATGATTATTTATGTACACTGGAATAAAAAATTTCAGGTCGATAATAAATAAAACATTGAAATTTATTTTAAGTTTAAAAGTCATACCATCCTCTTCGTATTTGGATTTAGCTTTGGCCCTTTCCTGCCCTTGAATAACTCTTCCGGTTCTCGAATATTCAACGTAACTCTCGGTTTGTGCCAAAAGAAGCTCTTTTGGAGGTGCATCTAAATGTTCTTCGCCACCATATGTTGCTAAAATCGACTCCTTGCTACTATCCTTGAGTTTTTCTTTCTTTTGAAGGTATTCCCTATGCAATAGTTCTCCTTGAGTTGGATTAGCTTGTAGATGGACATCGTTGCCTTTTTCATAGGCCTGCCATGCAAACAATTGAAGGTTTGCCATTTTTGGAGCATCCCCTGTATAACGAACAAAATTGTCTCCTGCGTACACGGCCTAAATATGTTGAAGCTAAATATATGAAATCTAATAAATGCCAAATAACTCCAATAATTCGACCCCCAAGCCTTACATCTTCATCTGTTCCAACATTAGGATTGTCACGCATCGAACGTGTCTTTGGATCATAATAAGCTGAATTTGCGTCTAGATTTCTTAGATATTTGGCTGTATCTTCTCGGATTCTAATAAAATTAATTTAATGATGTCTAGTGAGTTTAAGAAATATTTGTGATGCATGTATGTATGTGTGTGTATATATAGCAAGAACTACCTCAAATTCCTAATTGTTGTCCTGGTTTTAGTGTTGACTTTCTGGCCCGGCATATCGGATGTTTCAGCATACTTGTCTTCATCTTCTTCCTGCTCATCACTAGAAAATTCTGCGTTACCACGTTCACCAGTCTTTTTGACAAGCTCAGTGGTACTTTGTTTATCAAGTTCACTAGCTTTTAATTTACGACGAGCCTCTTCGATTTTTTCATATTCTAAACAAATTATGTTTGAAATTTGCAATATGTTAATACTAAAAATTAGATATCTTTCAAACATTCGTAATCAGGGATATTGAGAAATGAAAAGGGGTGAATATTTCTCACACCTTCATAGATTTTGGCGTGCTCTGAAGGATCATAACCATTCCATCGATCTCGCTTCGAATCGTAATCTAACTCAAGTTCTTGGATAATTTCATCGGGCTGATAAAATCACCAATAAAAATATTGTCAATTGAATTATTTTACATTAAATTTGATTTCATTAGATACCTTTATATCTTGACCGGACCATTTAGCTTTGGTTTTTCGTGGCCGATCCATGCAATCCTTTGCCTTATGTGTCATTGCACCACAATTTTCACAAGCTCCTTTGCGAAATTTTGTAGCTGCCACACCCTGGATTAAGGGTTTTAATTACTTTCATTTACTCAAATCCAGCAACTGCTCTTTGATAATAATTAGGAAATACCGGAATCTTTCGCTTACAGCTCGAAGGCCTCGGGCATACCATTCTGGTTCTATTCTCTCGGTTTCATTTTCCTGAACTCTTTGATGTTTTAAAGTTGGGCGTCCACTATCGATATACCCTGTAATCAAACCCGATGTTGTTATGTCTGATATAATTCGAAGCTAAAAAGAATAATAATAAAGATAGTTGCTTACAAGGAGCCTTTGCAATGTACTGTGGAATGTGTGGATTAATGTCTTTTCCTTCCTCATCTTGTTCAGCTGGGGCTGTACCGGCTTTTCGAGCAGCTTCAAGGTCTTTTTGTCTTCGGTAGTCCTCACGACTAAGCTTATTTGCTGTTCGAAAATCTTTGATCTTAATATGGTGATGTTCACTCAAGAGAAACTTCAGAAAAGGACTTACTTGATGTATAAGAAATAGATGACATGCTGAAGTTCCTGCTTTTTGGGGCTTGTTTTTTTTTCTCTATCGTCCCTGGCTAAAATTCGGTCACCCAAGAAGAAAATTATGTGAATTTATTCTCGAGTTCCCCAAGCTTTTTTGTACTGACCAATTTGATAAATTGACAAAATCACGTGATTTAATCATAACATATTAACAGCCTTTACTCCCATTGTTGACTCAATTCACTTTTGTAATGGACGAGATCTTAACAAAACTTGCTCTTCACACCGCGACTTTCGTACGCTTTTTTCAAATTTTTATTTCCTGTCAGCTAACAGTTTCTCAATCAATTTGTCTATTCAGGTTGGTAAAGCGGCTTTCGCTTATAGCACGAATTATGCTATGGTACTATTTTTCTCTCTTCTAAATGGACCCTCGCTTTTTTATGACATTAACATGACACTGATTTCTACCTTTTTCATTTAGAGACAAGTTACAAATTACATCAAGTATGACTCAACTACGCGTAAAAGTGATACGACTGAACTCGAGCGAGTGAAAACGGTATTGCCGTTGACATAAGAACAGGTAGTAAGAAATTTTGTCGTTAAATAACTCTATCTTGCCTTACATCATAGAGCCTTGATGCAAATATACGAATTGTTCAGCCATCTATTGACTTAATTGAGATTATCAGTGCGCGTGGAAATACCTTTATCGAACCCGCTGTTTCACAGGCAGTTCAGTTACGCAAAGAGATTGATGCTTTTGGTCACATGCTTACTATTGAGCCTCATGAATTAAGCGAATCCATGTCGGGGCCATCGACTGTTCAACCAAATATTGATCATGCTAGGGTTTTAAAAGATATGAAAGCATTAAATGAAAAAATAAGAGAATTTGTACCTTATCTCAATTTGGTGCTCACTACAAGTGGTGCAAATCTTGGTGTTTCTCTACGAAATCATGTGAGCCCCTCACTTTTGCTCCAAGCCTCTTCGGCTCTCAATGAAGCTCATCGAAAATTCATCGTTGAAAGACACCATAGAGTTCGTGTAGGTCCTCTTTTCAAACTTAAACTATATTATTTATTTGCGGGTAATTTCCGTCCAAAAAGTGTTGGAGATTTTACATGGAAAGAAGAATTCACTAAATGCGATGGAGAAATAGTTCGAATACGTCAGACTAATAGCGATGAAAAGAAACAATTTGTTTATGAACTAATTTTGACAGAGGATTTAAACGATGGGAGGTATCATGAAGAGTTTGATCTGGGAGACGATAAGAAAAAGCGAGAAACTAGCGCAAAGTTGGAAAGTAGCGAAAAAATACCTGGAAAAGTCCGCCGAATCCCAGTTTTCGAAATCTCTAGGCTCTTTTACAATTCATCCGGATCAATGTTAAATATTGAAGATTCAAGAACACCAGTCCTTGTGTTGAAAGTTGTAAAGGGATCGTACAAGGGTGAATTCATGAGAAATCCATCACAAGATGGCACTAATAACAGGGAGGAATTTGCTGAACACAACATGAAAGAATTATATATTCCCCCAGTAGCTGTGACCCCTGATAAGCGTGCGTTAGAATTAAGTGACACACCTCATGTTGAATGCTTTGGATTAGAATTATTTCAAGATGCTGAATTTTATTTCGATGAGGAAGATGCTGATAATGACTCAGACAGTGTAGGAAATGAAGATAGTGTTGACGATCAAGATATAGATTTTACTCTGAAGAGGCTTCCATTAAGCGACCACGAATCGTCCAGCGAGAATACAATAAGTGATGATGGTGATTTTAAAGAAGATATTCAAGAGAGTCAAGCCATTTCCGGAGGCGTCGAGGGAATCCCTACAATTGGAAAGGATTATTTAACTAAACTTGAAGATTCTGAGACCTATCGTAATACTTTAAATACGTTGAGCTTTCTTGAATATGTTATCCGTTTGAGTGCTTTGGAAACGTCCGAACAGAAACAGCACACAGAAATAAGCGATGAAAAAATAAACTTATTCCTTAAAGATGATAATTCTTCTTCCTCTTCTGCTGCTGCCGCTGCCGCCAATGCAACATCTCCCACTGAGTCATCGACCTCGACTGATTCACCTATGGGAAAGTCATCTAACACTTCTCGGGTATCGTCAGCAAAATATCGTTCACCAATTGTAGACCGATCTTTTAAAACCACTTCTAACATAACCCCAGTCAAAACAAAAACATCCACTCCTTTATCAACAGCCATATCCCTAGCAATTGATAGATCACTCTCTCCCTCGACGTCACCATTACCAAAACTTCGGTCTTTGGTGACTCCATTGAAATCTTTAGACCCAAGTCAAATACCCCCAAATACAGCAAGTGAGAAATCAGGTTATTTGCTGGTAGAAGAAATAGGCAATTTGAAAATTGATGATGGTGATGATCTTGGTAATTTAGAGGTAAAATCTTAATAAGCCCAAAGGAGCAACGTTCTAAAATGTCAAAGATTTTCAAAGCTCAGAACCTTGGAATAATTTAGATATAAATGAATTTATCTATCATTTAATATTGTATTTGAGTTGCGAACATTGCTATTGCAGGTCCTTTTGCCTTTAGAGGTAAGGGCATACAAAATTTGTCTGCCTAATCAAACCATATTCAAGAATTATGAAAGTTTTATGCTATATTTAAAAAATGATTTAAAGGTGGGAAAAGATATTTTTCCCAAAACATTAAGTTTTTATATATTTATGCACTTACTGCTTTGAGTTTTGGTAAACATTATGCAACAAAAGAATTTAAAAGTTAAAATCTTATTTTAATTAATATGAGTTATTGTTGATTTTTGTTTACAATTCTTGTTTTTTTTTTTTATTAAATTAATAATTTTAGATAATTTTAGATAAAACTTTTTTTTTCTTATATTTTTATAATTACAATCAATTTTTTTAATTTTTTGAAATACTTAGTAGTATTTTTTATTAATAAAATATTTATGATTGTTTTTTTAAATAAAATAATAGCAAACCAGTTTTTTATTGGTTTTAAGTATTATTTTTGGCTTTAAGAGTTTTTTTATACAAAGTTTTTTCTAAATAACTAATTAAAATTAATTTTAATATAATTATTATTATTATAAAAAATTTTAAAACTTTTAATAATAGGCTAATAATTAAGTTATTTTTATTATTATTATTTTGTTTATATTAGTTTAAATAATTAAAAAAGCCAAAAAAACAAAAAAACAATTTTTTTTTGGTATTTTTCAAAATATTACTTGATTTTTTTACTAATTATATTAATTTTGTAAACAATAATTTTTTTAGATAATAGTAGTAACAATATATTTACTAAACTACTTTTAATTAATATATAATTAAATTACTTAATATGTTAAATTTTAATTGATTTTTAATTTTAAAAGCAAAATAAGTTATATTTTTGTATTTGTTTTTAATTAATTAATTTATTATATTATTTAATCTTAAGAAATAAAATAATTAAATAAAAATTAAAACTGGTTTTTAATAGTTTTGTTTTTAATACTTAGAAAATTATTATTAATTATTAAAAAATTTTTAAACAAATAGTTTTTATTTTAATGTTTAATGTTTTTTTAAAACCAAATTGATTTATATTTTTTATTTATTTAACAAGTACAGCCCAATTGCTATCTAGTATGGTTTATATTAAAACTGTTTTTTAATTTATATATAATTTTAATAATATAAAATTAGAATTTAAAAATAATATTAAGCTGTTTTATATAAAATTTCTTATTTAAACTTTTTTAAATATTGTTAACCAAATTATGTTTATTAGATTTCTGTTTTTTATTATTTTAAATATTGTTAAATTTTCTGTAATATTTATTATTATTTCTGTTTTTGTTGTATTTTATATAATATATTTTATTTATTTATTTATTAACGAATGCAGCCCAACCAAAGTCTAGAATAAGTTACAAAGAAAAGTAGCTAACTAAACATGGTTCACGCATTTGCTACATGTGACCAGCCACTTGAGCCAATCAAGGCAATACTACACACTTATAGAAACACTAACTCTATGAACAGCACCAGACAAAAACAAGAACCTATTCTTAAAACTGAAACTGACATTAAGAGAATCCAACACACTAGTAAGACAGACCATGCCAGCTGAAAGAGACAGAGCACCCACACTAAAAGCACTAGCCACAACAACATCATTACCAATCAAATCACTTCTCTCCATGTCAAACCTGAACTTAGCTCTAAAGAGCCAGAGGTTCATCCTATGATTCTCAGCCAAGTAACAGACGAAATTCATTATATAATATTTTTCTTTAAATTTTTGTAAATAATATTAAAAAAATAATAAGTGTTTTTAATAATATTTTTATGAATAATTTAAATTATATTGGCCATAATAATATGTTATTATGTATTTTAAAAATTTTAAAACTATTAAAATAACTTTTGTTAATTAATTATTTTAATAATAAAAAATAATATAAATTTTTTTTCTTTTTTAATTAATAAAAATTATTATTTTTTATATTATATTTAAAACTAAGTTAATTATTATTGTTTTAATTATACTGTTTTTATGATTAACAAATTAATATTTTAAGTTTATAATAATATTTATTTTATTTTTAAGTTTTTAAATTTTTTAATAATTAAAATACATAATTGTTTTTAATTTTAAGATTTTTAAATCTTGTTTTATTAATATAAAGTTTTATGATAAAATTTTGCTATTATTGTTACTAGTTAATTTTAAATTGGTTTTTTTAAAATTTAATTTGATTAAGTTGATTTTATTGGTTAAGTTTATTGTTAGATTTATAAATATTTTGGTTTTTTTAATAATAAAATTGGTTATCTTATATAATAAATTAAATAAAAAACATTTTAAAGTTTAAAAAAAATTACCAATATTAAAAATAAATTATATAAAAAGATTAATAAATAATAAACATTGGAAAAATTTCTTTTTTTTCTGTGTCTTAAATTTTTGAAAAAGTCCAAATTTTAAAAAAAGTTTTTGTTGTCTTATTTCTATTTTGCTATTTAGTTAAATACTTCCAAATCTTTTCTGTTCAAGTATAAAGCTGGTAGTAATAATGATAGTAATTTTATTATAAAAAAATCGAAGAAAAAGTCACTTTCTGGTTTTGCTATTGTTGACTTCTCTGCTAAGAAAAAACACAAAAGTGGTTTGTTAAAAGAATCTGTTATTGTAGTTGGTGTTTCTATGAAAAGAGCTGCTGATATTTTAATTAAGCATGTAAGTGGAAACACTACCAAGTTGAAGAGTATAAATATGGAGGAGAAGTATTTGGTAGAAGAGACAAGTTTCTAACAGGAAAGTAGAAGGAAATCTGATAGTAATAATGCTAATATAACATCCAAAGATCCAAAGAGAATAGTTATAAAACATGTGCTTAGAAAGCCTCTGGGTACAATTGAATTTGGTATGGACAGTAATAATAATAGTAATGTTTTGGATGAATTGCTTTTGCTTTTCCCTTTTCTCTCTCTTAAACTTATAGTTTAAGTTTTAATTAGGAAGTTTTTTGCTTTAAATATTGATCTTATGGTAATGGCTGGCAAATCTGCTTAGGATAAATTGTATTTTGTCAGAAAACTCTTCTCTAGTGTAAATGGTTTTAAGAGAATTTTTATTCTCTCAAAATTTGGTAAAATTATTCAGGCCTTTTTTACATCTGAAAAAGCAATAATGACTGTAGCTAAAATGATAAATGGTTGAGGTATTGTAATAAACACCAATTTTAAGCATCCTGTCAACAATCACATGAATTAGACAATTATGTTGAAAGAAATTTCTGTGAAAACATCTGTTAAAGCTGTGTGTACTGCTGTATTTAATTTTGATGTTATTAAGTCAATCAAGATACAATTGGTAAATTTGTAGCAAAAAGCAATCATCAAATTGGAAGATCAGAATTAGACCAATTTTTTGGCTTCTGAGTGGTCTATTTTTATTAAAAAAGATCCTGTTTAAGTAGCTAGAGCTGATCTTAATAAATAAACATGAGATTTCAAAGATGAGTTTAGGGCTTTGTTTTATACACTTTTCATAAAAATAACTGCTCATGATATTTGGAAATTCATTGGTTCAGTTGGTAAAAAAACTTGCATCATTAATCATAATTCTGTTAATTATACCTATATTTGTTGTGTTATTGTGTGCTTTGGCTCTAAGTTGGATATAACTAATACAATAATTGTAACTCTGATTATAAAAAAAGTTGGTTTTTATTGGTTATATCTGTCTCTTGTTTTGTGTTTTGTTTGTAAGATTTCTGGTCATATATCTCTTATTTGTAAGTCTGTAAAGGTATTATTGGCTCTGAAAAGCAGGAAGTCTCCTCTTTTAGCCCATAATCAATTCAGATTGGCAAAGATTTATGAAAAAAAGTCTGCACTCATCTCTTGTCCTTTGGCTTTTGGTAAGAAAACTTGGACATCAGTGGTTGGTGCTTCTTTTATGTATGTACATTATAAGGATAAACTATATCTTGGTTCTGTTAATAATAATAAATCTTTTCTGTTTGTTATGAATGATTTGAAATTATGTTTGGTCAACATTAAAAGCAGTCTTACCAGTTTTGCAAAACAAATTGGTGAATTGGCTAAGAGATTAAAATCACTTATGCTGGCAGTTTTTCAGCCTAACTCTGAATGTTAACTGCTAATAACATTTCTATTACATAATTAGATGAGTAATATAGTGATAAAAAAGAGCTTGGATAAAGCCACTAGTGGCAAAACTGCTGCAGTTTTGGATTTATCCACTTCTCCTAATGTGGTTAAATTAAAGAATATGTTGAAGAGACTTTCTGCCTTAGTACTGAGTTTGTCAGTCTGTTTTGACAGTTTGGTTTTGGCTGATAGTGCATTTTTCTAAACTTCTTTTCAATGAGTAGTCTGGTATGGAAAATTACTACATGTAATGTCAAAAAGATAAACAATATTGCAAAGTAGAAAGATATTGTCTATTGGTATTTGGATTTTAAGAATGATATTTCAATTGTTATTGAAACTAAGCTTTATTCTAGCATTAGGTTTTAGATTACAAATAAATTTTCTAGTGTTAAAATGTTTACTTCAGGTTTAAATTCTGGATTCTTGGGTGCTAGTGTTGTTGTAATCATAAGTGTTTATTTGATAAAGCATGTTTTGAAAGTTTTTGAGATTCTGGATAGGTTGTTGTCAATTTATTTATTGTTTAAAAACAAACAATTAGTTGTTGTATTGGGTTTGTATATTGAGGTCTTTTCAGATAGACACTTGAGTTAGGCTAATATTATTAATTTTTTTATTGTCAGAGTTTGCAATGAAAACACTTTTGTTATATTAAGGAGTAATTTTAATGAAAATAGTACTAAGTAAAGTGCTAGTTTTAGAAAGTATATGGATTTGGGTTTAGTTAATTCTCTGGTTGGAAGTTTATATGTAAAGACTCCCACTTGGAAGAATTCAAAAAATGTGAAAAAAACCATTAATTATATTTTTATTTCACATAGTTTGGCAAATACACTGATAAGTGAGAAGATAGTAAGCATAAAGAAATTTTTTAACACTAATTACAGTACTGTTTAGATCACAATTGGTCTTGAGGATATCTTGAATCCAATTCTAAGGACCACTTATGTTCAGACCAATAAGAATAGGTAGAAGTTCAACTTCAAAAATTCAGATAGCATTAAATAAAAACAGTTTAGGATTTTAATTTGTAATAATAGAACCTTATTCATTGATAAGTTTTTTAATTTTATTTGCTTTTTGGACCTAAATAGCATGTAGAGTGTTGTTCATAAAGTTGTTTGTCTTTTGGCCAATAAAGTTTTTTCAAAGTCTTGGTTCAAAAGTTATAATAGTGTTTTTACTAAGAAATCTTCTTATTTTCACAAGTTGAAACTTTTGACATCAAAGCTAGTTAAGGCTTTTTGTCTGGTTTTTAACAATAAGTTTACTTTGTTGCTTAATACATGAGACAAATTTATTACTGTAAATGCTTCTATAGTAAAGTTTCTTTTTCTTTTGGGTTTATATTTTGATACTATTAGATCTGCTTTGGTTAAAATTAGAAAATCATACTGTTTTTTTAAGATATTATAATTGAAACATACTGAAAAATCTTGAATTAGGTTAGTAATTAACAACAGAATAAATAGTTTTGAGATAAACAAGAGTCATATTATTAGAAGTGTGTTGGAATATTTTTTTTGCAAAGTGGTTTTAGACCATCTGATTGTTAATAACAAACTGATTTTGAAATCTGATTTGGTTAAGTCCAAAGTAGATGTGATTATGAAAGGATAGACTAAGAAATATAATGGAGTATGTTTTTGATGATGCCTTCTTAAATATGATGTGTCTAATTAGTTTTGGTGAATTGTTTAATGTAATTTTTGGTTTATCTAATAGCAAAGCTGCCAGTCTTTTTAGTATCTTCAATAAGCTCTGAAAACATTATGACAGATTTATTTTGAATGCATTTTTGGTGTTTTTAAATTTATGCTTAACTTGTAAATTGGTACTTAGTTTCTGGAAGGAAGCTTGAATTTTGATGATCTTCAAACCATATAAGTAGAAAGGCATTTTTACAAATACTTAATCCATTGTTTTAATTAAAACTGTTTGTAAAATTCTTTCCAAGATTTTTTCTAACAGAATTTTTTTGGCTTGTAGCACTTTTGATGTTCTCTGTGAGAATAATTTTTCAGTTTTGAAGAGTATGACAACACAATTTTCTATTTTTGCCATTGATTTAGTAATTGAGGATGCTTTGGAAAAGAACTGTAAACTTTGATTGGTTTTGCAGCACATGCAAAAGACTTATAACTTAGTTGAATAAAAGCATCTTAAAAAAATTTAATTAAAATAAAAATGTGTAGCAAATTCATTAGATTTTTTGGTGGTATTTACAATGGCTGTGTTAACAGGATTATGACCAACTTTGGATTTTCTGGTGATTATTAAGTGCATAATGGTTTGGACCAGAGAAAAGTGTTCTTATTTCTCTTATAGTGCATATTTTATGATCTTTTTTTGTGTAAAATCAAGAGACAAAAAAGTGTGTATAAGTATAAATTGATTTTTTATTTTGTCACCAAATCTGGTTGTGTAGAATTTTGAACTGGTTTGTTAATTTTTTTTGCTGCTAAGGCTTTTATTAATAATACAATTTGAGTTGGTAGCAGTCAAACTATTATCTAACACATTTTAGATATTGCTAGCAAGTTTTTTCAGATTAATAATATCTTCATTAATAATAACAAAATGGTAACCATTTCTATCAATTGCAAAGTGAGAAGTCTTTTTTTGTTTATTAGTGGTTTGTCTATTTTTATCACCAAA